>JAPTGZ010330749.1:0-13222 GCA_029814645.1 Fowleria isostigma | reverse complement strand
GAGCGAGAAAAGAGAAAGAGAGAGAGAGAGAGAGAGAGAGAGAGAGAGAGAGAGAGAGAGAGAGAGAGAGAGAGCGAAACAACTTCAGAGGAAGCCCCCAGCCTGCGCATTCCCAGACGAGCATTTGTACTGAGTTAAAGACGAATCAAAGCCTGACTCCTCTGCAAGACACGGAAGAATTGGATTGCGTCTGTGTACATCTCTGTGATCCTTCCGGAAGAATCTCTTATTGCAAGCAAAGGGAGAAAATAACAGGAACTCAAACTTCAGTCCCACCCTGAAGTGGGCTGAATTGAATGTGGCATGTACCAGTTACGGGCTTTATCCCCAATGAGCGACTGGCACTGAGCGGCAAATGTATTGTCAGGCTCACTAAAAATTCCCACAAACATGACAATTACTTTCGACAAGCTGCTGTGCATTTTATAAATAACTTTGTTTGGGTGACATACCACATTCCTTGAGATTTCAGAAGCTTCAGAAGAGATGGAAAAAAAAGTCCATTTAACTCCGGGCAGGAGACCAAATAGACCTACTCAGCAGATAGCACTGAGGCTGCTGGTGTCCTCTTGGTTGATGATATAATTCTTAATGTACAGCCTGACTAGACATAAATCTTTAGCCAAGCTTCTTCACCTGAATTCTTTTTTCTCTCTTTCTTTCTGTCTCACTCTCATGATGAATTGTTTGCTACATCTCGGAGACTAAAACCCTTCAACCTCTTCAAACCCGGGTTTCTAATAACGCGTAGGTGCTGGGGAGAGGTGACAGCATGATGAATATCACAACAGACAGCTCCAATATGGGACAATTTTACCAGATCGATATCTCACTGCAATATCAGAGAAAAGGAGCTGATATTAGTCTACACAGTGTATTACAGATGGGGTACATTTCTTCTCTCTGCACTCCCAGTGAACCTAGGCTATATTTCATCCATGTCGGCAATGGTTTACACACTCACAAACGCTCTGGAAACTAATCATAGCATGGTAGCCACGCCAGATGCATCTGCTTAAAATTATCCATATGTGTGACGCACTCATAACCCCTTGTTCAACACGGCGATGGACTTGCAAATAAACTGTGAATCACATTAGAGGATGTTACAGACCATTATTTCTAGTGGGAACAAATGTTTTGTCACATTTTAATAGAGAGATTGCAGGCTTCGTGTGGGAGATGCAGCGTTTAAGTTGAGGCAGGAAGACCTATTCACATTTGAGACCAACATAACAGGAGACAAATAATAACAGTTTCAGTTAAAATGCAAGGAAATTTCTTACAGTAACAAGAGAAGTGACTAAAAAATGTCAGACACATTTAAGACAAATAAAGACAGTGACTTTTCATGTGACAGCTTTTTCAACAAATAAATTATTGAAAAATTATAAAATAGATGTTAGGATGAAAAAAAAAATGCCATTACCCTGTAAAAATTTGTAAAGAATAAAGTGTGAACTTTTGTTAAAATATCACAAAAAAAGAGCAGTTTGATCAAATGCTATGTACGTGTACACGAGAGTGTGGGTTTGTCATTAGAAGTCTGAGTTTAATTTGCAGTAAATTATGGTTGAGGGGATTCATCACAGTACAAACATTTGTTGAGCCCTAGATGAATAAATCAATCACAAACACTGTCTGACAAATTAACTGACACAGTTCTCTTTGTCAAGCTTCGTGCTAAACACCATGGTCAAGTAACGTGTGCCTGAAGAAATAGAATGAGACACCTTTTACTTCCAAGGGAGACAGATGCATATAGGGGGAGAGGGAACGTGGGGTGAGAGAGAGAGGGGGAGAGAGGGAGACTAAAGGAGGGAGAGCAGACGTTGCTAACTCTTAATATCTTCCCTCTCCAGGGGGCCGGGGCTGAGGGCCCCTCTGCTGTCAGCTGCAATAGGACCAGTCTTTTTGTGAGTGCCCAAGGTTCGTTAAGGGCTATTAATGGAACACAGTATCCCTTGTGCAGGGAACTTGTCAGTGTTTCATTAGAGACTGATAAACATATAATACATAAGTGTCAAACGCAGTGTGTGTGCAGTTTGACGCAGCGGCAGGAGGGGAACAGGATTTTGGGATTGGGGTGGACCAGTCATTCCCATGCTCTACACTGACAATATTAATGATTTCATACAGACAGAAGAGTGCGGGGGACATGCAGGAACTGTAGAACATGCTGCTGGCATCATAGAGAAGAAGTCAATTACAGGGATGCACTTTGGCAAACACTGAAATGTATAATACTCTTGAACGGTGATCTAAGTAAAGAACAGTATACTTGGGTCGATATCTAGCCAAGATGAGACAGTCTGGCATATCTCTGTTGTTCAGACCAGGCCCAAAAGTACAAGAAAAAGAAATACATCATATTCAATTAAAGTTCTTTTTTCACCACTACTGAACAAATCAGCCCACAGCTGGGACTCTGGGTCTAGTTCACAAAGTCCTTTTGATCATTTTGTGGCAGTAAGAGAGTTTGGAGTCCCATGGAGTATGGGACCAAGCTGATCTTATTATGATAATTGGGACACATCAACTTCAGATAGCACTAATGGAGTGAGATTTCAGTGATCAAGAGCACACATTTGACTGTAGAAGCAAGTTCACTTTTTTAGAAGGAGGCATTATGCAATGCTCTGGTTGTGTTCCCAGTAGGCCGTTACTAAGACCGCCAGCACAACCAAGAGTACGCTTTTAGCTTTGGTGTTGGAATCAATGCTTCACTCGTTGATGTTCAGCACTGTTTCGGCAGTGAAGTTACATCTATTTCCTCATAAGTGAATAATTGGTTACCGTGACCATTAATCAGTTAATCTTCTCTTTTTACCCCTTCTCTTCAAAAGAGAAATATCAGAGGTTCAATAATTAAAAACGTGTCAGGTGAAAGTCCAACGCGCTTCCTCACACTGTATGTTCTCACATTCCCTGCTTTGTTCATCTTATTAACCTCCTCTCCGCTCGCCGCGCCTTTAAATGAAATCTTTAGCCCCTTACATGTGAAATTAAAACTGCCCTCCCTTGAGCGCTTTTAATTATTCTTCTTCAGGAGAAACTTCCACTTCCACTTTTGTCAGGGCGGCCTTCTTTCTTCCCAGTCGCCCTTTCCTCACTCCCACTCACTGCCCAGGTCTGTCATGCTTCACTCCTCCCTCCAGCCCATTGCTCCCCTTTTTTTTCTTTTTCTCTTCTTCTGCGGGTCTGTTTAATTCTCACCTTGCTCTGCCCTTGTCATCAAGCCGTTGAAGCACAAAGCCAGGAGCAAGGGAGTGTTTACTCATTTCCCCACTACATTACCCCTCCTATTAATCATTGCATGGAAACTTCTGGACACTGAAACATCTCTGCAGCCGATGCCCCAGCTGCTCCCTATGCTAACAGGGCCAACTTTAAAAAACTGGCATTATGAAAATTATCTTGCTTTATGTGAAAGTTACAATGCCGTCAGAGTCAGAGAGAACACCAAGTCTTGTGCAAGTTAACTCCCTTAAGAAAACACTTTTATTATGTTGAAAGGTTCAATGTGTCAAATACTGAAAGGAAAATCTATTTTAAAAAGATATTTTAAAATGCCACAAATAATGTCTCTGTGGAAATAAAATATAATGATGCCTCTTGATAAACACATAGTTGAAGTAAACATGAGTTGGCTGACATTGAAATGCATGATACATTATGTGCACACAGGACGGGCAGAGGTTAGTGTCTCTAATTAATCAAATTTAATTGCATGTAAATTGTATTTTAAATGCAGATGAGGAAAAAAAATGAAAAGCTGTTTTTAGGTGAAGAAAGCAGCCTCTTGTTACACTTCACTCTTCATGTTTTATTTGCAAAGATCAGAGAGTATAAATAAGTGTGCAGAACTAAGTCATCTCTCTAAATGCTGTTTAGTATCAAGGATGGATTTTTTTTTCCCAATTATGTCTTTGAAAAACAACAAAAATAAAATTAACACAAAAAAAATATTGCCAGAGAATTTAATTTGTGTCCACACTGTGCTGTGAACAAGGCAAAGCTGCTCTAAAGGATTCTTATGAAATTCAATTAACACACCAACAGCTTTTCTTTTCTCTCCTGCCCTAATTCCCACATTCCCGCTGAAATGACTGCATTCCCGGCGATTATGCTAACCGCTTGGAGTGCACCATAAATTCACAGGTCTGGGAAAGGCTGTAACGAGAGCTCCTTAAATATGGGAAGGAGACGTTTGAGAAGATGGATCGCCGTGGGCTAGCAGTCGACCGGCAGTGGGCAGAGGAAACTTGTTTGTGAAACACATGCTACTGCTGCTACATTACGTCTAATGAGGCTATGGACATAAGCAACATTATCATTAATGACTGAACCCCTCCTTTTATGCTTCTCTTCATGTGTTTTTTTGTTCTTTTCTGCCACAGCCCCCTGTCCTTTTACAATTACTGTGTACCGGATAGCCCAGGGCGGCATGCTGCATGTGTGTAGGCTATATAAGAAAGACAAAAGAGAACCCAAAATATTTGAAAGTCAAATAAATGAGTAATGTAAATAGTTTTGAGAGAGTTTACCCAGGGAACAATGGCCCCTTATGAGACACAAGTGCGACAGAGGGAGAGAGAACAGGACTGCTGGTGTGGGGATCGCAGTGGTGGGGGTTGGAGGGATGATCCAACACAATGTGGCCCTTCTCCTAAAGCAACTTGTTATCAGGCGCTACGCAGAGCCCCCCATTCAATCTGCATTTAAATACATTTCAGTCCACTCACTCATTTGCATTCATTTCTCCCATTATATTTGAAAATGGCCAAATGTCTAGCCAGCACAATGTGGGAGCCTATCACCGGCCAGGGGAAGCCCACACCTGATGCCAATTTAGCCTGCTTGGATCTATTCATTGCCATGGCCTGATCTGACAACTCCAGCTCTTCCCCATCCAGGAGACTTTTCAATTGGATCTGCTTGTGGTGACAAAATTGTTTTGCTCATTGAGTTTGTTTTTTTTTTCTTTTTTTTTTTGTTCACCCCCCTTTCTGTCTCCCTCTCCCTCTCTCATCGTCACTCCCTCCGTCTGTGAGTCTGGGTGTCTATTTGGGAGCCATGGGAAAAGGAGAGGCAAATGATTCTCAGTGGCTTCTGATTTCCACTATTTGTTCAGCATTAGGCCCACTTATCTCTGAAAGAAAAAGCAACATGTGGAGAGAAAGTGACAGGCAGAAACTCAGCCTCACTAACAGGCCTATTGTGTGCTGAAGATCTGCATTCAAACACGAGGGGCCCTCCAACTCTTTCTCTCTCTCTCTCTCTCTCTCACTATAAAATGCACACATACTTGTGTGTCGCAGTCAATTACTGCTGCTAATCTGTATGGCAATGGAGAGTAAATATTTCATTACTTTTTCAAATAAACAGTTGGTCTGAGCCCATGAAGTGTCATCTATCCTGTGAAAGGAGCGATGACGTTCACATTCAATTACTTCATAAAACCACCAAGCTTCTGAAGTGGAGTTTTTTTGTGCTAAGAGCACAAATAAGTGGGCCTACTAAAATCATTAGACTTAGTTGCAACATCTTGAGCTGAAAAGCAAAGTGGAGAGCCCACCATTTACACTACAGCACCTTTTCTTTGGCCCAAACACATTCTGTGAGCACTACCCCCTCTTTATCTTTGTGGATAATGCTCCCTCTCCTCCTGCTTTTAAGCCTCAAAACCCTCACAGAAAAGTTCATCAGAGTTTGTGTCTACGGAGCTCAGCAGAGGCACACCACGCTGTTTTCTCAGTGACATACTAACTAAGTAGTGTTGTGTGAGATTAGCAGATGAAATAATGCAAGAAGCGGAGAGGGCAGGAGGGGAGGGGGACTGGCGGGGGGTTGACAGAGAGATCCCAGAGTCTACTGCTCATTAATCACTGCAGCGTCTTTGACCTTTCATTTGCCAAGGGCGCAAAGAGAGGAGGAGGAGGAGGAGGAGGAGGAGGGTGGCCGCTGCTGACGCTACCCAGGAAAGGAGGAAGGCGAGCAGGAGCAAAGGAGAACACTGGAGAAGAAGAGGAAGAGGCAAAACGGTGACCAAGAGACTGTTGGGTGGAGAGATATGCTCCAAGTCCAGAGAAGACGCCACAACACATTCTTAATGAAGAGTGAAATTAATCAGCTTCACGGGCTGTTGGATGAATCAGGCATTTCCCAGCCCCTAGGTGGTATCAGCTGCTCGGCTCCGCTCGCCAGGCCTGATAAAGACCGATAGGCCCCTTGCCCATTTACACATGTTATTAAAAGAATTACAAAGATGTCTGCTCGGCTCCCTCCTTTCACACCAGCCTGGGCTTTGGGAACCGGGTGCTGGAAATGGCAGGGGGGTGTGACATTAGTGTCAGGCGTATTTTTAGCGTCTGGATGCTCAGCCCTTAGTTACCAGGTGGGATGGGATCACTGAAGGCAGTCAGGCAGCACTGGTGGTGAGAAAAGCTTGACACACCACAACTATTGAAGAGGAGTGAGTGTCTATCTGGATGCATGAGTGTGACAGAGAGTGAAAAAGGCAAGTGTAAGTGACAGCTGTAAAAAGCTGGATTGCAACTCTGCTTTTGAGGCTTGTGTTGATTGATATGTAGAGCGACGCCTGTTATACATCATTACATCTCTATTGTTTATTGTAACTTGGAAACACACTCCTGTAATTAGATAATGAAGTCGCAATGTTTCACAATGAGAGTGCTATAAAATACTTTGGTCTAAATAATTAAGCCACAAATAAGCATGAATGAAAATAAATGATAATGCAGCCTAATCAAGTGTAAATAATGACACTTACAGAATCAATACAGAGGAAATGAGTGATGCAAGCCTCGTGTAGTTTAGCATTAAATGTGGTGGGCAGTTATTAATATACATTTAAGCTTATTTTTAACACTAATTGATGTTCAAGGTTAATCTAATCAGACCAATTGTACCTCTGAAGAGCCTGCTCCAATTTAATTGGCTATTTTTATTGCCTCAGCGAGATTTTAATTGAAACCAAAGGGGATCTAACAACAACTGTGACATGTTGATGTCTAGGGGATAGTTATAAATATGTGACAAAATATGTGCATTATTAATGTGATTTCTTAATGCATTATTGTAATGTGTCCCCAGAAACACAGAGATATTACTTTACGCAACATGGGGGGGGGAGAGAAATCATTTCATCCTGAATATGTCAACAAAATAATGCAAGGCATTTTCCTCTGACTCCAGGCAAATGTAGAGATGTAAATTATTAAGATCCCAAAGAAAAATGTGAATTTGTAGAAAACGGTGATTGTGTACAGTGTCACAAACACTACTGATCCAGACTGTATTCTAGTGTATAGTGTGAGAACTCAAAACCAGCCCTCGGTGACTTTATAATACTAGAAGCTTGATTTAAGTGTTAATTCACTGTCAGCATATTCAAAGCTTTTTTTAAGGGCTACAGCAAGAAAGATACAAAAATAGTATTACTACGTGAATGTGAAAAGAAATGAGAACGTAAAAAGTGTCATTGATTCAAAAGAAGAGATTACATTGTGTCTGACAAAAGTGTGAACATTACCACGAGACTCCTGGATCAAATTCTGCACAGGAGCAGCAACCATTGATGATATCGATCAGAACCATAGTTACTACAACTATATATGGAGTGTCGGTTGGTACTTTGAAAACGAGCTTCCACTCCTCACAGGATTTGTAGAAATTGTCTTCCGCGTCTGTCTGAACGTCTCTTCAAGAACTGTGATGTTAGAGGTAAACGGTTTATTAATTGCACGCCTGCTTTCTGCTGACAGATCCACTGAGAATTTAGAAGCACACAATTCAGCACTGGTGGAGTGTTGCTATTTGTCCTCTAAGGGATGACAGCTACTCTTTACCAGTGCTTTAAATATCAGACCTATTTCCAGACAGTTAAGGAAAGATAAAGGAAGATGCAAAGAGGAAGAGCGCGAGAAAGAGTGAGGAATGGTAATAAGTTAGTACGACTCTGTCCTCTGTCTGCAAATAAAAAGAGAGTACACGGGGGCCCATAGTCCCACAGTAAGAGTGGAAAACACCACCTACTCAAGCCTGACATCTGTATAAAAACAAAAATAATCTGCTGTCAGCAGAATGTTCAATGACTCCTATCACCCGGGTGCTGATAAAGACTCTGGCCGCTGCAAGGATTGGGCTGTTATGCGAGGGGCTCAGTGGATCGGAATGCATGCTAATTGCCATCAGAAATATGTGGTGAGCCTTACAATTTCTGGCATTGCTGCGTACCTTGGCGAAGGACATGCCAGAAGGGTTCTAGCAAAACAAAGATTAATGAACAGTGTTGAATTGCTGTAATGCCATGTCAACAGTACCATACATTTCATTACAGAGGTCACCAGTGCTTCTGTGTTAATGCCAATGTGGAAACATTTTCACAGCACAAGTCTTAGCTCTTGCTGCAAGCTGAAAACAGGAGATAAATATTTTACTTGTTGGATGATATTTTACTGTTGATGTGATTATACGGACCCATTTACAGTAGCCAAATGCACATTTTCTCAGCCAAACGTGTAAAAGAAAGGGCGCTGAAAATGTAAAAGTTCACAGAATCACCACAGTGACAGCGGAAAAATATATTCAGGGTGTCGGTATAATCCAGTGTGTCAGTAAGACCTGATGCTCTAAACAGGAGCAAACCTCCCCTTTTAAATAATTGATATTTTCTGATTAAATGTGGCAGTTTGGAGATAATGAATTCTTTATAGTCTGCCTTGAGCAACTCAACAGCTTTGCCCTGCATGACAGCTTTATGGGGCGTCTTTTTGCCCAAATTTTGAAAGTTTAACCTATGTAGATCAATGTGCTTCCTTAAAAGAGTTTAATAAATTAAAGTGCAGGGGGCTTTTTTCCTCAGCGAGCAGAAAAAGCTGATGAGACAGGTTTAGTTTAATCTCAGGCAATAGAAGTCATTAACCATTCTCCCAGGAATTAAAATATAGCTTGCCCTTTTCTTCTCTCACTTATCATTAGCATCACTTTAATCTCCCCGCGTTTCACACTGCTATTTTAATCATTACTTACTGCCTTTTGACAACTGAAGAACATGGCTTCTCCCCGCTCAGGCAATATCCTGATTTTAGCTGACAAAATGTAGGACATCATTTAAAAATATCTAAATTTCCTCTTCCTTTTTTATTCTTCTAACTTCCACACTTCAGACCTCCAAATGTCTGTCTATTTATATCAAAGAAAGCACAAAAGACGAGAGGAGATTGAGTGGACGACATTCAAGATGTAATTTGAGTTAGCTGCAAGGGTAACAAAATGTAATATGGAGTTTATTTGTATCTATCATGTTATTTTAATGGATGGTGGATTTCACATATGGTGCTATGTGGGTCATGTAGGGTGTTGGGGGTATACTGTATTTGTCTGCCCTTGAATCAATGAACATTTATAACAGAAACCACATATCTCCAGAGCAGAATATAAATAAAGTATTATGGCCAGTCTCTCAATGACAATGACAGATGTAGGGCACGCAATTTCTTCAACTTTTGTTTCTTTATTGTTAGTGGTAACAGTAAAATTGAACAATGGGAGTGGATCTGGAGCATGATTAATGTGAAAATGAGAAAGAAAAGAAAAGAAAAGAATAGTGTACAACTAATAACATGTTTTATCTGCAACATTTAATCAAATGATGAAATGATGAAAAAGCAGTAAAATTATTTTTTATTTTTGAACAAAAATTAAAAATGACAATGGCAATTTAAAAGCACATTTCACAGCAAAGAAACCCCACACAATTCCTTTAACTAATATTTTATGTTAATTCAGTAGGAGAAAGTTGATACAGCTGCGTGTTTATGCAAATAGGTACATTTTGTGTCATTACATTTCAATTCACTGATTCAACAGTAATCCATCTAAGCTAGTGTAGTTCTCCCCTAAAATACATGAAATTGAACTAATCTGCTTTTCCCTCTGTGACTCAGTACTTCACTGCCTTTTCTAAAACTGTGCCAAGATTAAAGGCATTACCAAAGAACAGAAACCTCAAGTCTTTTAGATTAGTGTTCAATTACTTAATCCTTTAATAGAATTTGAGTTTTGTCCAAAACAACAAGTACGTCGAATGAGCATTATTACAGCTGTCAAAAGCAACAAGCTGATTAAGTAGGAATGTTAGAGGGTGCTTTAACTCTTTAGATTTTCTGCAACCATTTTCTAAGTACAAAAAAAAATGATATAATGAATGTTTGGTATATGTGTGGCATATTGTTGAGTCAAGCCAGAAAATAAAAGGTTTGAAACATGGGAGTAACTTAAAGGCAGGATTTAAAAACTCTCGACTATTGAGGGGAATAAAAGCTGTTATTTTCCTTTCTCTTGTCATTGAGTGCACGTGAATATGAAACCAGAAGCCTCCCTCCTTCCCTCGCCTCAAACCCTGCGCCTCCCTCCCCACAGCTTTCTCCTGCCTCAATTTAAAAATCAACACTGAACTTGTTCTCTAAACGGTTGGAAGCAGTTTATGAACATTTCAACAATAAAATCCCCTCCTCTTACATCAAAAAGAAGCTCGATTCATTTCTGATCTCTATCCAAGTTCAAAGGCTAAGTTAAAGTGATACTTCAAAGAAGCATGTAATCAAAGACATGCAGCTGTTAAAACAATCTTTTGTTAGTTCATTGTCTTCAAACCAGACTCTTCACAAAATCCCCAAATGAAGGGAAGCAGAATCAAATAAGTTACATTCAATCATTCTGAGTGGGAGGCTTTGGTGTCATGCTAGAATAAATGCAACACTAAAGATTTACTACTATTTACAACAGCTGAAGCAGTACAATAAGGCTGGTATCCTGCCGCAGGAAAAACTACCGTGGTCCTCTTAAATATGCCAAGGGCTCGAGGCACAGTAAAATATGCCCCAGACAAAAGTGAGGCGTTTTGACAAATTAAGCACCTAGTTATGAAGGCTGCATTGTTATATTTGATGTTGTATCTTTGCCGAGGCTCAGTGTAAGCAGTATAATGTCCTATCAGTCTTTCCTCTGTGGCCTGCTGCTCTGTGTCATTTCATTTCCTCCACAAGGGCAAGTTGCAGCTGTATTAACAAGTCCCTATCACTACTTGATGCTATTGAAATTTTAATGCCAGACCATCCAAAAGGAGGTACATGGGAAAAAAAGGGGGAAAGGGGGAGGTTTGCCAGCCCACTGGCTTGGCTTAATTTTTTAATATGCGTTAGCACCTTGCTTTAATCCGACTCTAATGTACAGCGTCAGGGGTTACTGTTGAGATAGAGAAAGGGGCTGTCAATCAAGGCCTGGTCAAATTATACCCAGACTCCATTAGATTTAAAATAGAGCGATGAGGTCTAGTGTGAGTCAATCAAATCATTTAAGAATGGCTGTTACGGTTATTATGTTCTACTTGTTATGGAACCTGCTCTTACCTTTATTACCATCAGTGGCAAGTGAAAGTGAATGATCACTGAAACACACCTGTTGTTTGTATGTCAAATGTTATTATATATTTTCCTGGAACTCTGTCTCATATTGTCTTGCATACAGAGAGACTGAAACTGTTTGTCTCTCCTTATGCAAACTCTTGCAGGCCATCTGTGATACAGAGAGTCATTTACAGAACACAACAAAATAACTAATCTATTCCAGAGTGGGAGTGTGTGTGTTTTTCCATTACAACCAGAGCTGGAAAATGAAAAAGTACGGGGAAAAATTACAATATGAAACAGAAATCCAGGTAAAATAAAAATGACCTATCTATATAGCAGGGGTGTCAAACATGTGACCCAGGGGCCAAAACCAGCCCACCAAAAGGTCTAATCTGGACCGCAGAGTGGAATTTACAAAGTGCAAAACTTACACTGAAGATATTAACAATCAAAGGTGTTTAACTCATTTTAGTTCAGGTTCACATTTAGATCAATATAATCTAAAGTAAAATAAAAGCATAATAACCTATAAATATTGACAGCTTCATTTTTCTACTTTCAACTGGACTAGTTTAGCTCTTTTGAAATAAAACTAGTTCAGCTGAACCCAGAAGAAGTACAAAGAAGAACAATGACCTGAGAAAATGACAAGTTGAATGAGAAATTGCTCTTATTTTAATTTCAAACTCCAGACTTAACAATATCATACCTGTTACTATATTTCTGTGTAACATTGTGTGTGATGCACATGTACAAATGATAAATTGAGGAATAATATTGTTAAAACTGCACTTATTTTCCCCTCATATCATTTCTTCTTTTATTCAGGTTATTCACATATTGCTTTATGAAAGGATAGTTTGTAAATGTAAATATTTTAATAATTTCAGGTTTTTTATTGTGCTAAAACAAAGAGAAAAAGTTCTAATTATTTATAGGTTATGATGCTATTACTTTACTGGTTCAGTTCACTTGAGATCCAATTGGGCTGAATAAACCCCCTGGAAGAAATGAGTTTGAGACTCCTGCTGTATAATATACATGCATATAGATGAATAAATATTACTCTTAAAATATTAATAAATGATTTAGTGAGTTCGAGGGAGGTGTAGTTAACTTTATTTTTTGGTTCAGTGTGGGCTACTTACCTGGACATAGGAGGATCCAATTAGGAATAATCAGGGCACCACATGGAAAAAAAAAAGGGAAAACAAACATTAGGATGCTGATAAAAGGAACATATTTTTTCAAGTAAGTGTTTAACTTATTCATTGCACTTCCTAAGCTAACTTTGCAGAGAGTTAAACAAGGAACCATAATGTGTTTCATCTCCGGAATAAAGCATTTCACACTGTGTTTTGGTTTTTGGGCAAAACTCCTTAGATGAGTGAAATTGCCAAATAAGACAAAGCAGATGCATCTGTTCCGTTAGGCACGGACAAATTTTTGGAGTGAAAATCTGTAAGTGAATAACAGGCCAACTGACAATATGCGTAAAATGAGAATACTGTTGTGAAACATTTTCATTTGGGCTGTTTGTAAACATGACATGAGCTGTATAACTGCCAGACGCACTTACCAGTCACATTAACAACTAGCAGAAAAGTAGGGAAAAGACAAATTGCCAAAAATGACATTATCATTTCCGTATATGTCACATGGCAAGTAGATCTATGTCAACCATTTGAAAGGGAAGTGTGTGAACCTGTCTGTGAGAGTGTGTGTGTGTGTGTGTGTGTGTGTGTGTGTGTGTGTGTGTGTGTGTGTGTGTGTGTGTGTGTGTGTGT
>JAPTGZ010330696.1:0-25166 GCA_029814645.1 Fowleria isostigma | reverse complement strand
GATAGATAGATAGATAGATAGATAGATAGATAGATAGATAGATAGATAGATAGATAGATAGATAGATAGATTTAATTATTTAATGTATGTACTTCCAATTTCAATTAATAAATTATTATTTTTATTATTATAATGACATGTTTAAGGCCTTTTTAAATGATGTATTCATTTATTTACTTTTGGCACTCCTGGAACTCCATACATGACTTATTCCTTATTAGCGTACAGTGTGCAGTCACCTTTTAAAGCACTTAACTCATCTGTGTTTTTACAATATTCTCAAGACTTGAGTGGGGAAGAGCTGTGGAATATGTACAGTAGCAGTGACTACAGTATGATTTTAAAGTGAGTGAGGTCATTGAGTGAAAACATACCTGCTGTTTACTCGTGCTCTGAGAAGCACTGCTCCCTAACATAAACCTGAGAGACAGCAGCTGATGGATCTAAGAAAGCCTTTTACTCAGGTCTGGAACACATGACTATTTTAGGTCATCATCGGGGTTCTCCCAACACACTGGCTCCATAACTTTTCAACTGTTCAGCCTCTGATCTAATGGTGATAGTAAACAGTGGCAGCAGAGGTATCTTCAGTGGTTTCATAACTCAGAACTGGTCATTGTCTCTGAGCTGGGATTTAACTCAAGAGGTTAAAAATGATGTGTTTCATGCCATATTTTATGATTTGACATCTTAAAGTTACTCATTTGATGGAGGTTTCCTGAGAGGATCAGATCAAATAAAACTCCTGCTTTGTGTGAACATTGAGGAAGAGTGTTCCAGGCTGTATCTGCTGTGCCAAATATCAGAAAATTGATATTTTCAGTGTCAGATTACAGGAAGTGTCCCTGATGCTTATGTAATACCTCAACAGACTATATGCACCCATTTCCGTGAGATTATGTATAGGGCTTTGATGTGACGTATCTGAGATTGTCACCTTTAAAATGTCCAATGTGTGCTGAGTGACAGTATTTGCTGTCTATTTCTCCCTCCACGGCATCACAGCTCTTTTAGCCATCATGCAAGGAAGGCACAGTATTTCTCAGTCAGCAATGACAGCAGGGCTATATTGGGACAGAGCTGAGACCTAAACCTTGGCTGCTAATTTTGGACAACTCCACATGTAACATCAGGGATATCTATTAAATGATATCATCTGACACTCGCTCTAACGGCGTCAGACTTTCTCAAGATTTTGTGTGATTTCTCGTAGTTGTGTTCATGCCTGAAAAGTGTTGAGAGTGAGCCGTGGAACAGGGGACCCGTCTGTCTCCGACTGTGCTGCCGACTGGAACTGATCTGCACTGTCTCCTGGGTTTTAAGCTGTCTAGAGTGAAATGTAACACTCGTCCATCCAAACCCTCTGTCTTAATAAGGAAACTTTGCTCAACACTCGTTAGATGACAGGCCACATTTCTACTGAGGAAAAGTCCTTGGCTTTTTTTTCTTCTCTCAGTCCTGCGGCCTCCCCACTCTGCGTTAAAGCTGAATAAACAGTCACCCTATTCAATGCTCAGCAGATTTTTCTCAACACTGATGCCAATTTTCATGAGAGGATTTGGTGTGGGGTCATGCAAACAGATTAATCAGTGTGGTTTTAGTCATATGTACGTCTTATATGGACATTTTTCTTGTTTGTTCCTTCACTGTAAGCCCAGATAAGTTAAATTTACTTTAAAAAGTTGAGAAAAGTGGTTGCCTTTAGAAAATTAAATAATGATTAATGAATTTTATTAAAAATTTTTAGTTTAATCAACTCAAAATTTTGTGCAATAAACTTACAGTCGTGGAAAAAATTTTTTAGACCATCCTATGTTTTCTTCAATTTCTCGTTCATTTTAATGCCTAGTACAACTAAAGCTAATTTGTTTGGCCAAATATAATGATAACAACAAGAACAGTTCATAATAGTTTAATTTAAGAGTTCATCTAGCTATTTTTCATGGTTTTCTTGATAACAACCAAAATTACATAAATTGTTACATTAATAGCTATGGCATTGTACTGACAAAAACAGTGCTTTTAGGCAGTCCATGTTTTCTTTACTGTCTGTCTTGGTCACATGATACACACAGGAGTTAGTACTTGATTACATAACCATTGTTTTTGATGACTTTTGATAGTCTAACATTTTTTTCCCTGACTGTAATTATTTATTGTAATATAAATAACTGCATAGATGTGTACAGAGATTGGTCCATTAAATGTATTTATGTATATATTATTGACAAAGGAGTTATTACAAAAGATTTTTAAGTTAAATGTGCTTAAAATGCTCATTAATCATTACCTATTTTATTAAAGCAACCACTTCTCTCAATATTTTTAAGTAAATTCAACTTGTCTGGGCTTACAGTGTTGAAGCTGATAACTTTGGTTGAGCCAAAGCTTCTTTCACAATTATTCTCAGTCTTTTGATGGGAGTTACATGCCCTTTAGGCAGCCCCAGAGCATAATTATCCTCTTACCATACTCTATATTGTGATCTCAGGCCTCAGAGCAGGAACTAACCAGACCTCACCAGCCGAGTGTCTATTTATTCTCTAGCGTATGCACTCAGAGTTGTTGTTTTTTTTTGTACAACTGCTTTATCTACCACCCTAACTATGCAGTGTGCCTGTGCTTGACTGAAAAACGGTCATGGCATCTGATCAAACGTGGGGCTACAGACAGGCTTTGGTATAAGAATGCAGGTGCTGCAGAGCTGTGGGTTCCTGTGGCATTCCTGACTGCAGAAAAACCACTGCGACCCAGTCTTAGTGAATGCAGGCTGCAAGCTTTTACAGAGTCACTGAAAACCACAGAGGAATGTCTCATCACCGTAGATTATCACAGATGCTCCATATTATGGCTTTGCTTCAGCCAAACTATGGTCACTTTGTGGTTAGGAGTTAGTAATCGCAAACCTGATGTAAAACTTTACTTTCAACTTTAGAATAGTGACATTTTTGGTCATTGTGAGAGTTCTGATCTAAATCTTTTTTCCCTTGGGAAGAGCTCAAAAGGATTTTTTACTAATACTGGATGTATTAAGAGAAATCAATTTGCACGAACAAAAATATACAAAAGGGAACTTCCATATTACCATAGAAGTCCAGCATCCTCCTCCTCCTTCTCTCACCATTGTTTCATTGCTCTGTGCCAGCAGGGCTCCGGCAGAGATGACTGTAACAGAGAGAACAGTGGCTAAGCTGGAAGTGCATACCAAGAAGTTTTATAGCCCTGTGGAATGGAAAGAAATATCGAGTACGTCTTTGGACCTCACAAAAAGCCCCCGCAACTTCGCCCTCTCCTCTGTCTTCTCTACCTCGCTTACACCAGAGAGCCCATATATGGACACATATATGAAAGATTCTCCCTCTGTGTGCAAACACGGAAAGTTCTAGCCCTGTGACACGAGGAGCAAAAGACAGAAGGCAAATATTTAAAGAGAGCTATCAACAAGATGCTTGGCAGCTGCGAATAGAGATCCAAAACTAGTAAGAGCCAGCAACAATAATTAGGCTGCAAAGATATCAACAACCACACAGCAAATGAGCAAATGATAGCAATTAAGGAAGAACTTTAAACAGCTTTAGTTCACTGAATGTGTCTGCTAGACCAGGACAGTGATGTGAAAATGTTAAGAATCTCTTATCAGGAACCGGAAGAAGTTGGAGCTCTCTGTAAATAATGATTTACCATCCATTTCCTTCATGACTTGCCCTTTGCTGTGTACAAATAAACACAATGAACGTCCAAAAACTCAACTGAAGGCTGATGTTTATCGCAGAATGTCAAGCGCGTTGACTTTTTATGCCAGCGTTTGTGCCATGACATGTCTGCTGTTTTTGGAGAATTTAATTTTCCACTAGGATTCTAACATGGCATCCCACATGACTTTGAAATGATTCGTGACAGTTCACCCCCAGTGCTTACCCCCCCCCTTTTAGGCTAAGCTGACTGAGCAGCATCAGATATGGCTGACATTCTTGCCTTTCTGTGTGTCCCCATCTGTAGAGGGGGAACACAAACAAACTGTCTGGGAGGAGCCCTGCACAGGCCACAAATATTCCTCCATTATGACTTCTACCCACATTTGCGTTTCCAAGACTGGACGCCTTCACTTTTGGTATTTTTACTCTACATCCAATTTGTTTTTTTTCCCTGAATAAATAATAGCTGCTTGCAGAGTCATTGAGGCTTCTTGGAAATAATTCTTTGCAAAAGCATTTCAAGTTTGGAAATAAACTTTATCAGTTTTGACCTGTGTAGAAGTTGTCTCTAATTGCCATTTTAAAAAATGTATTATTTGAAAATACTCTAGAGCAAGTAAATGTCAGGGACATTCAAAGCAGCCAAATAATTTGAATAGAGTGCACCTCTAAATGAACGAGGTCAGCCCAAGGTAGTATTAAATAAAATAATACCCTAACTACCTCCAACTATCCAACAAAATGTGGACTTGTTTGCTGCTGAGAATAGTTTGAGGCCCATTTTCTGCCTTTACATATTACAGTTATTTACGCTCAGAGAGATGACAGATCTTTTCATTTAACAGCAACTACTTGTGCTGTAACACAGACTTGGCACAGAAGCAATGATTCCCATCTTCAATGGAGCACCTGCAGCTGAAAAATGTGACCTTCACGGCCCAGGAATCTGGTTTCTTAAACATGTGGCCTGATGAAAATGCAGAATTATGAACCATGAAGCTTTTACACTTCACTGTCAGCATCCTCTAGATAAACAAAAAGGTAAACAGAAATGCAACTTAGTGTAGTAAACTGCCTGATTTACACTCTTAACGACAGATTTACCACCACACAAAACAGCGCAAGTCAAAGTGTCACAACCTTATTGCATCTATCCATCATGTAAAATACTGTGGATGTCTGTATGCCTGCTTGTGGTTGGCTGTGCATGAGTGTTCACAAATATCCCAATTTGACTGTTACGACTACCGGTATATGTCAGAGGACCATTACTGTGAATAAACCCGGCGGCAGTGGGGTATCGACCTGGCTTGTGTTACGTCTTGGGTTGCACCCGCCCAGTACCCCCCTCTCCCCTTTTGCAATGCTAAATGATTATGACCCTGCATGGAGCTATCTAATCCCCAGGGTAATGTCTGAAAGAGCCAAGGAGTTCTCGCTATATATATCTGGGCGATGTCTGCAGAAATCTTCAGATGGTATTCAACGAGGGGCGTGCCAAGACTGGGCTTCTCAGAGTTTCACCCAGTGGCTGTGGAGTCAACATTAAGCTACCTTTAATACTCTCTGGTTGTTTTCTGTCACCTCCAATTAGTCAAATGGTATTTGAAATCAATCAAACCAAATTAAAAAAAATATATCTTATCACCAAATGAAACAATCATATTAAATACCAAATAGATGAAGACATTTTCTTGAAGGAATTTGCCATTAATATGTAGCAAACATAGATTGTGGCTAAATTCAAGGAGGCAGAGAAATAGTTGTGTTAATGCTGTAACATTTTAGTCATGATAAAACCTTAGCCTCCCTCTCAAGGGTCCTCTTATACACACATGACTTCAGGCGCAACAGCCAAGGAAAGTTCAGCTCCTCCCTGAGCAGCAAATGAGGAGAACCGGACATTCCATATACACAGTGGGTCGTCACTGTAGGCCTTGCATATCAAGTAATACAGTAATACGAAGACACTGTTGAGCAATAGCATGTAAACTGATTGCAAATTAGTTCCACCTCAAGGCCATACTCTGATAACTGATTGTTTAGATTCACACAGGAAATGTGTTTAACCTCATTAATTGCTTTCACCTCCTTTTTACATCTATATTAACTCATTCTGTCACTATAAATATCTAAGTGCCCTGAGTTGTCTCATGTTTAATGTGGTCCTGTATACTGTGATTTTTACAACCTTGTTTATAACCGTGGCAGCTGTAAAATTCTCCCATAACTAAACATGATGGTAGGGTGAGTGTATGAATGAGTGTATGAATTGTGGTCGTTGCTGCACCTGCCTCTCTCAGCTGTCTCCTCACTGAATCAGGAAGATCAGGATTCCTTCATGTCAGAGTATCTCGGATCTGTCCAGAAACTGGACAGGAGGCACACAAACAGCATGTTGTGAGGAATGAATTCCTCATTCACTAAAGTCTGCCTCTATCCTGTCAGCTGTTTGCTGCCTGTGAGGGTGAATGTTAAGGAGAATCATTACTCTTAGATAAGTTTATTAAAGCAGTTTTTAACATAACATTGATTTCTCCATTATTGAAATGGAAATGATGTATTAAACTGTTCACATATTTTGTTCTTAAAGTTAATTTTGTTGTTTTAGAGTGAAATAGACTCCAACACTTTTAGAAAAGTGACATTTGATATAGCATGTAACCTTAAATGTTTTTCAGATGCTTTCAGCTGTACTAGTAGGAGGTTTTGGAGGCCTTGAGAAGCAGAATTTTTTCCTAAGAGCACAAAATTATATGTCTGGAGATTTACTCCAGCGGCTGTGAAAAAGAAACTCTTTTTTGGATCTGTGGTAGCTTCAGAAAGCTACCAAAACCTAAAACTCTCTTAGATGTTAAAAGTTTGTCATTGCTTTACTAAAAAAAGCACATGATACAGAGAAATTAAAGAGACCTTGAGTATATTTCAATTTCTTTAGCTTTGACCTAATTTGGGCAGTATTTCTGCATAACCTCAAACTTTTCAAAAGGATGTGAGTTTATTGCAGCAGCTTTTCAATAATATCAGGACAGAGTGAGAGATTTGTGACTACGCTAATCACAGCATGAGCATTAGGCCTGGGCTATTTTTACTGTGCCAATACGTTAAAGGAAAACATCATAATAGAGCCTATTTTCATTCCCAGAGTGCCACTGTAAATCCAACTTAGCATCACAAAGCTCCCCTGGGTCCATTAAGTCAGAAGTCAAAATGCTCTTAAATATAATTAAGATCAAATTGCAGATCAAAATCAACAATGGTGATTTACTGTCAGTGGTAAGAGGATAATATGATAATGACAAATAACTCTGAAAATAGTACATGACCTAAATTTGAATCACTTTAAAAGTGTCAAATCGTATATACTAAATGTGTGCACAATATATTTTATAAGTACAGTGTATTCTGGCACATAAACAACATCATGCACACTAAAATTAAAGATTAATGTAGCAAAGTAATAAGCAGAGGATATGTGCAAACTCACTTAGCTTTGTTTGGATTAATTATTACCATCTGCTGCCAAAAAAAAAAAAGATTTTTATTTTCCATAAATTAGATGCTACAACATCCAGCATTAAATTAGAGTTGTGCAGATTTAAAGTGAGAGAAGCAGTCATGAATAAACCCAAGACTGAAGATGGTGTTTTTCACTGCCAATCTCAATTATATAAATGCCAGGCTATTACCAGACTGGCTGGTCCCCAGATTATCCAAATGTTTTTCTATTACTGTACCTGTCAATCAGTGTCTATTACAACTTTTAAAAAACCCACTGCCTGTAGATCTGACTGATATCCGAATTACCAAGTCTATAACTTAAAGCAAAGGAAAGAAAAATAACAACTTCATGAAAAAAAATGCAAAAATTTTATTTCTCAGTCTACTTAACTGCCAATTGAGTTAAATTTAAGGAGAGTGGAATTAGTTTGATTCTGCATGAACAAGTTTTTCAGGCGTATAGCAACAATAATCTATAAAATAGGCCAAAGCATAAGCAAGACAAGGATTATTTTAAGGGACATATCTAATGGCATTAGACCTTGGACACTTGGCACAGAGTTTCAGATCCATATTACAGACCAAGGCAGGTGCATGAAAGAGAAGGCGATCCTAAAAATATCCTTGAGAATCTTTGTCAAGACTAGAAGACACTTGGTGTGTCTTCAGTCATCTCAGTGTAATGCTGTAGTTCCACAGCACTTTAGTACAGTTATTAAAAACATATATAACTTTACTGACTTAAATAATCAACTTAATAAAAGTAGCATTTATTATTATATTGTCACTGAACAAAATTGTATTTTTTAAAGCGTCATAGCCAAGTTTAAATCACATAGATACTGACTTTTTTCTCCTCTTTTTTTTTTTTTTTTTGCTTATTTTCTCATTACTTTCCAACAACTTGTGAAATACTTAACATTTCTCAAATGTGTCATTCATTTGAAGGCTTATCCACTCTATTTGAGCACCCATCATGCCTTGGCGGATGTTGCTGTCCCAGTCAAATGGCACATCCAGCAGTTTACAGGAAGGATATCAGATACATTATCAGGTAAACACTTTGCTCTCTTAAACCCCTCTGGCTGTGAACAATGCCTCTGGGGCACAGCAACAGCATCTCTTCTTGCCTTGAACTCCTACAACTCATTCCTGTGGAAGCTACTCCCACCCAAACCCACTCACACACTCACACAGACACATCATTGACTGTAAGTGGACAAAAGCTTCTTCAAACTGTTTGTGCAGCTGCCTGTGGTCCACTCCCGGTCATCCACTGGGCAAAAAAAGAAGAAGAAGAAAAAAAAAGGAGACGGATAGAAATAGATTGTCAGTAAAATCAGAAAACATCACTTACACAATCAGCAAAATACTAGATGTTAGAGGTTAATGATGAAAAATGAACAAACACTAAAGGCATTTCATGAAGAGACAAGTGCCACATACTGTTTCTAAATGGGATGTCACATTAGGAAAACTAACAGAACACAGGTCACATGTAGAGACCTAATGATGTGCTCATTCGCTCAAAGTGGTGTTCATCTCCTTCTTCTCTGTGAATTCAATGGCTTCTGTTACATTAAGAGTTTGGTGGGAGCTGCCGGCTTGTCCATCACAACCCATATAAAGGCGTATCAGAAGTCAAATGTTTGGGAGCGACGAATCGCAGAGCAGATCCTGAAAAAACGCCCGAGCACCCACACACGCCTACTCCAAAAAAGTATTGGATGTCCAAAGGCATCTAGTCACCCCCCCTTGAAAGTACATATTTGACAGGGCACAGTCAGGCAGAGCCCGCACTCCAGCTTAGCGTTCAGTTAGGCACAGACGCCCTAGCCCCTCTCTCCGGGTCTCTCCTTGGTTTTCATTTGGACGTTTTGTTGGTACAGCAAATAAGCAGCCATGGATGCCATCAAGAAGAAGATGCAGATGCTCAAGCTCGACAAGGAGAATGCCTTGGACAGAGCTGAACAGGCTGAGTCAGACAAGAAAGCAGCAGTGGAAAGAAGCAAAAACGTCGGGCTTTTTTTTTTTTTTTTTTTTTTTTTCTCATTTTTGAGGAAAATCCCATAAAAAAAAGCAGGAATACCAATGGCAGTATATGCTACTACCTACTCTTTAAATGGATCTTCACCTAAATGCGGATTAATTATTTGCACGGAGAATTCCAAAAAGAGGATTTCATTAAGACTAAGTCATCTTGCTTGGTTGTTGGATGTTGTAAATTATTCCTTCAACTTGTTTTTTTTGTTTGGTTTTTTTTGGCAGTTGTGATGTTAACATAAGCATGGAAGTGATATATTCCAGCAGTTAAGATACATCTATTATAATGTTACTTGATAAACTAATAAACTGTTTAATTGAATTATGTGTTTAACATTATAATGTCTTTGCATGTATAGTTAGAGGACGATATAAGAGAGATGGAAAAGAAAATGCGTGTTACTGAAGACGAGAGAGATAAAGTGTTTGAGGAGTTCCAAACTGTTGAGGAAAAGCTGCTGACCGCTGAGGAGGTCGCCACCAAGGTATCTGATCCTGATGTGCATGAACCTCGCTAACTTTTCTTCTCTTCCCCTCTCTTTCCTCCTGTCCTGTCCTGTCCTGTCCTCTCCTGTCCGTGTCTGTCCGTTTGCTCTATTGCGCCTGTGCGCGTCACGCACCTCCGTCTCTGCAACTGTCCACACTTTAACGCACCTCAGCTTGAGGACGACTTGGTAGCTCTGCAGAAGAAGCTGAAGGGAACTGAGGATGAGTTGGACAAGTACTCTGAGGCTCTTAAAGATGCCCAGGAGAAACTTGAGCTGGCTGAGAAGAAAGCCACCGATGTAAGTACGGAAGGGCTTCACAGTGGCACCAGGCCTGCACCACGCTTCCTCACATCTTCATTTTCCCATCACTGAGTGTGGAAATCAACAATTCATACCCACAGACAATGCATCCTGTTTATCTACACCTCTATGTCACTTGTTGTCTGTTATCCCAGAGATAGTGGGAACTTTACGCACATCCAAATCTTAAAATTAACCAAATGTACACACAGTTATGGTTAAGCTGTGGATTTACAAGCCCAAATAATGTCTGATTATCTGCTCTCATTATTTATTTCACAGATAAAATTAGTGATAAATGAAAAAATGAATGATCATTTCACATATTTCCAGCCTTTAGGTCTCTATGATCAGCCCAGTGTTAGGATGAGGGACTCTTTTTCCGACTAAAATAAGAAGTAGCTTAATGTGTACTCTTCCCAAGAGCTCAGAGAGCGAGTGCTTGGATAAATATAGCCCACTGCTTTATATGGTCAAGATAGAGCTCACATCTGCGGGCTGCGCTCTTTGGTTACCACAAGGGAAAAAAAACTGTTTCCCATCAAAATGCCCTGGTGTGTAAAAGTTATATAAATTATGTTGTTTTTTAAATATGTTTGTGTTTTTCCCCATGAGCATAAATATTACATGGCACAAAAACTATGTAAGGAATTCCAATTTAGGCATTTAAAGGTCACGACCTGCTTGAGACAAAACAGCAAAGGTCTGCATAAATATTTTTTCAAGACAAACAGCTCTGCTAAAGGCTGATTTGGACTGACAGTAAGGTCAAGTGCGCCAGACGAAGATATTTCTCAGTCCGTCTGCTGTGTATTCTACAGCTACCTCTAAGAAAATTAACTACAATAATCCTCTAATTGGATTCATTAAAGTCCGAAGTCTGGTTTCTTTGTGACTCTACTAAATAGTCTGGAGTTTTACCCTGTTAAACCTCATGTGACTTTTTTTTTTCCTGATTGGCATCTATTGTAGTTTTCCTAAAATATGATCATATGAGCTTTTAATTGGGCTTAACTACTACTTAGTGTTTTTATGACGATGTTTTTCCTTCATGTTCACATTTTAGAAAGGACTTCTGTAATAAGTCAGCAAAGGCTCATTCTTAAACTTAGTCTATAATTACAGCGTTTTGTCAAGACTCATTGAATAGCCTCCAGGATCCAAATAATCCCCCCCGTTTGCGGGTGTGTTGTTCACACTTGACCCGCAGGGGGCGCTGTGGCTCCATCAGTCCGCTACATACTACCTCATAGTGAATGGGTGTGTTCTTGTCATTAAAGTAAGTATTGTTGTGTGAATTCAATTTTAGGTTTTATTACTTTATGTGCAAATTTTGTAGATTTGCACCCAATTAGGCTTGCCAGAAACATGCGCAACACTTTAACTTTTAAATGTATTTTGCAATCAGCTTTACTTCCTGGACGAATAACAGGCATTGCAGAGTGTGTCTCCAGAAAGCTTGCGCACTATTCTTCACGCAGCTTTCTACACAATCAAGGACGTCATCTTGCTCCTTGTCATTTTCTCGGAAATAGCGCGCACAGAGTAGTCTTTTTTTATTATTATTATCATTATTAGTTGTTAGAATAAAAAATAAAATGGCCGGAGCTACATCGTTGGAAGCAGTGAAACGAAAGATCAAATCCTTACAAGAACAGGCAGACGGTGCTGAAGAGAAAGCCGAGAGATTACAGAAGGAGTTGCTTGAGGAGAGGAAAGCCAGAGAACAAGTAAGCATGTTTACCGCGCGTAAAATAAAAAAACTATAATAATTTAAGAAAAAAAAAAAGACGCGCTTATTATTATTAACCATCCTCCTGGCTCTGGCGTTTGGTGCGTGTGTGTGTTTGATGCGACACTTTGTGCAGACACGCAGTGAGATAGCGGGATTTCTGTGTCTCTTATTACTGCAGTGCTGTGCTGCAAGCTGAGCCTCACTTGGCTCCACGCAGTTTCCCCCCACGCCACGGAGGAGCCTGTCCTGTTAAGGGTCTGATCCTGCTGCTCCTGGCTAAGCGCTTCTAATTGGTAACGTTAGGCCGCTGGTCAGAGCAGTTCAACAGACCTGATACATGCTATTATTTAGTTGCCTCATGCCAATTATCTATTCTTTACTTCCCTGACACTGCCTCTGATGCACTTTACTCAAGGCGCCAGTTTCAACCTGCTTTCCAGTAAATAGTGGTTCCACTTCAGCAACCATGCCAGTTGTAGATTACATATTTGATTTTTTTTTTCTGCAACCAGGAAGTCCCATCTAAACTGTGACAACATCTAAGGTGCCAGTGTGCATATGTTCTTTGACTTGCCCATATAAGGACAATAGGAATGATTTGCCTGTGCAAACATAGCGGCAGTAACGTAGACGGGAAATGAATGTTTCTGCAAGAGTCCACCTCAAGCTCAGTCTGACAATCTGTAATTCGTGTTAATGAACCATGGGGGACTTTACTGCAGCTGAAACTGTTGCCTCAGTTGATGGATTATTTGTAACTTCCGTGTCACGCCTCTAGAATTTTAGATGCACTTTGGTCCATCATGCACAAAGCAACACAAGCTGTAAAGGAGGCAGGGTTTAAACTGCTGCTGTAGTTATTATTATATCCTGGGTTTCATCCATTCTAGACCAGGGGCCTCAAACTCAGTTTGGTTCAGGGGCCACATTGAGCCCAATTTGAGCTCAAGTGGGCCAGACCAGTAAAATAATGACATGTTAACCTATTAATAATGACAACTCCAAGATTTTCTGTTTTAGTACCAAAAAAAAAAAGCTTCATTAAATTATGAAATTTTTTACATTCTACTAAAAAGTGAATAACCTGAAAAAATTATATTTCATTAGAAAAATTAGTGCAATTTTGATGAAATTATGCCTCAACTTACTATTTATACATGTACATTCCAGATAATGTTACACAAACATGTGGTAACAGAAAGAATAGTTAAAATTGCACATTTCAGGTTGTTCATATTTGGTACTATGTACTTATTTGCATTTTATTGTGAAAAGATAGTTTGTAAATATATTTTCATCGTGTAATGTTTTTTCACTTAAATTTTTTTTCACATTTTTCAAGAAGAAAATTTGCAGTTGTCATTATTTATAGGTTATTATGTCATTATTTTACTGTAGAACACACTGGTCTAAAGTTATTTTTGACAACCTTGACTGTTCATGTCTTCATTGCAGTTTTTGCACTGTCATTCATTTGACCCGTGGACTGCATGTTTGAGACCCCTGTTCTAAACGGTCAATAAACAGAATCTTTCCAGTGGTAGTGTCACATATTATTAGTGCATAGTATTTTTTTCTCCAAAGACACCAGACACCACACCATTAAATGTACAAAAATATGTTATAGATCATCCCACTTAGTGTTTGACCAGTGTAAATAACCCCTAACTGTTCAGGGAGTTCTGTCTGTGGTTGTATTTGCACCACGTGAACATTCATTTACAATATATAGTCTCAGGGCCTTTGCCTTGAGGCTTGTTAATGTTCTCTCCGGGGTCCAATAATGAAGCCGGGTATTCAGTTTGGGACTTTGTTATCATTATACACAGTCAGTGAGGAGTACAGACAGGCCTCCTGGGAGGGCTTTTACACCAGTCGGCAAATAGAAATGCTTCTGAATAACCCTTATTAAGATATAAGACAGACAGAGTGCACAGAAGATCATTCATTATTTGGGCTTACATAGGGGTATGTGTTGTAGTTTGTTGTGTGTGTGTGTGTGTGTGTGTGTGTGTGTGTGTGTGTGTGTGTGTGTGTGTGTGTGTGTGTGTGTGTGTGTGTTAAAATGGTGAGATGTAAACTTGTTCCTGTTCTTTCCCTAGGCTGAGGGAGATGTCGCTTCCCTTAACAGACGTATCCAGCTGGTTGAGGAGGAGTTGGATCGTGCTCAGGAGCGTCTGGCAACTGCCCTGACCAAGCTGGAGGAGGCTGAGAAGGCTGCTGATGAGAGCGAGAGGTGGGTTGAATGATTGAAACATCGGATCTATGCCATTTAGCTCTCTTTGTGTTATTTTGGGACCAGGTGACAGGTGATAAATAGACCGTGTCACTGTGTTTCCATCCCTTTGTATGAAGTACAATCAGCGTCTCTGTGCTGCAGAGCCACATGTCAAACAATTAACTATGTCTGACAGAGAAGCTATTTTTCTCTGACCCCAAAATGCCTAAAAGAACCTTGGAAGGTTATCTTAAAGATGTACTAGCTCCAGCTACTGTCTGCTGGATGTGTGTCCTCAGGGAGTCCTGTTTGTTGCGTCTACCTGTCTGTGCTGTTGTAAAAGCACATGTGTCTTTACGGCCCCTTGTTGTTTTTTCCTTTACACAGAGGCATGAAGGTCATTGAGAACAGGGCCATGAAGGATGAGGAGAAGATGGAGATCCAGGAGATCCAGCTGAAGGAGGCCAAGCACATCGCTGAGGAGGCTGACCGCAAATATGAGGAGGCGAGTTTTTCAGATGCTGGCAGCCACCCAAAGACTTAATAGGCCACACCCAAGGCGCAGTTTGTCTCACACTGCAATTACTAACTCTGTGACATCCTGTAATTTTTTAAATAATACCTTTATGCTTTACTGTAAATCACTCAAGCATTTGTTTTCCCATACCTAATATTGATACTGCAAGTCAAATTACACTGAAGCTTTGGTCCAAGTAACACTCTGTTGTGATGAACCTAAAGGTGGCTCGTAAGCTGGTCATCATTGAGGGTGATCTGGAGCGCACAGAGGAGCGTGCTGAGCTTTCAGAAGGGTAAGGTATTTGACCATAAAATATGCACTTAAACATGCATGTTAGCTGGCTTTTTAAAACAGTATGATCTTTTAGTACTAGTACAGCACATCCAGGACTTGTTTCCTTTTATAAACATTGTGCCTTGTGTTCTTACTGTATGTGCTAATCATTTGCATGTTCCTCATGGTTTGAATGGTTTTGGCTTGTGCACCTACGCCGCACCCACTAACAGACGAGCTCGGAAAGTGGAAGATGAGCTAAGAGTTTTGGAGCAAAGCATGAAATCACTAAACTCCTCAGTCATGCAGGTACTAGAGACAAAAACATAAACTACTAACATACACTTGTGTCTTTTAATTAGTGGCTCTTCCTACTGTTATTGACTTTCCTGAATGAAACCTCTGCTTTGCTTGCTCTGCTCATGCTTTTCCTCTATATGCTGGGAATGTCAGATGCTTTCACACCTGTAACATTGCAGGGACTGTGCAAGAATAACACCTCACACTAAAGCAAAGCATGAAATTTAGATGCACAAATTGCATTTGCTGTTTTATTGATAAACCTTAGTCTTCCTCTTTGTATTAGTACCATAAAGCAGGGGTCTCAAACATGTGGCCTGGGAGCCAAAACCAATTTACCAAAGGGTTCAATCTGTCCAATCTGTGATTTAGTATTTATTTATTCAAGCTTATGCACTCCATGTACAATGCTTATTAAATACATTTCATTATATGTACACAGATATATACAGAGAATTTGTTGTAAACACAACATACATAGAGAATTTTACATAAATATGCTTAGATAAATATAAATACAATAATACAAAAATTGCACTGAAGATATTAAAAATTAAGGATGTTACAATAATTTTAGTTCAGTTTGATTCAAAGTGGGTCAGACCACTAAAATACTATCATAATAAACTATGAATAATGAACAACCACAATTTTTTCTTTGTTTTAGTAAAATTAAAAAAAAAATATTTACATTTACAGACTAGCCTTTTATTTTAAAAAAAATGTGAATAAACCTGAATATGAACAATCTTAAGAGAATTAAGTGCAATTTTAACAATATTCTGCCCATTATTAAATGGTTTGTGTATTTGTCGATCAATTGTGATCTGTATGTTGTAATGAACATGTAAAAATGAGAAGCTGAGGCAAAATAATGGCATAAATTATTAAAATTGCACTTTTTTCTTCATACATTTCATTTTGTTCATGGTTCTTCATGGGTTTTTTTTACATTTCATTAAGGATAGTTTGTAGATGTAAATATTTTGATTATATAAATGTACTTGTTTTTTTACTCTAAAAGCATAGAAGTTAGACATACAAATTTTGGAGTTGATATTATTTATGTATTATGTCATTATTTTAATGATCTGGCCCATTTCAGGTCATATTGGGCTGTCTGTGGCCCCTGAACTAACATGAGTTTGACACCCCGGCCATAAAGAGTCACATTCCTGCTTTGTTAAGGTCTTTAAAAGTACTTTGGGTTCCCTCCTTGTGTAATCCCTGTAGTTCATACTTTGTTTCTTCTTCCCCTTCTTTCTTGCTGTTTTGTGTCCACCTCTGGTTCTGTCTGTTCTCTGTACCCTCCTCTTTTTTTCCCCCTTTGTACCCTATCCCCTTGTCTAAAACACCAGCAAATGCTCTGAGCTTGAAGAAGAGTTGAAAACTGTGACCAACAACCTGAAGTCACTGGAGGCCCAGGCCGAGAAGGTAAGAAAGACCCTTTTGGTCAAATGCATGCAGTCAGACCTCTCAGCTACCTTTGGTGGAAGAGCCCGGGGACTTACATTTCTTCTCTTTGGTGTCATTTTATGATATATATTTCTCTAGAAGTGTGTGCTAATATCCTTGTGTTATTCCGACTCTGACCTCCCATCATTCTTTCTGTCCCACAGTACTCACAGAAGGAGGACAAGTACGAGGAGGAGATCAAGGTCCTCACCGACAAGCTGAAGGAGGTAAAGTTTCACCAGGCCTTATCTGGGTTTGCAGGCTGAGCTCGGGGAAATTTACACAAGTCGCAGGTGTTGTATCACAGTGTTACTCATAAATCTGTCTCTCAACCACAGGCTGAGACTCGTGCTGAGTTCGCTGAGAGATCAGTAGCCAAGCTTGAGAAGACCATTGATGACTTGGAAGGTATGATTTTTTGTACCTCTTCCCTTCAAAGGCCACCCTTACAGTACATATTTATCATGTCAGTTATTGTATTTAGGTAAGTTCTCTTTGAAAACCTCTTTAGCCCATTCTTGGCTTTGCTCTTAGCCTCTATTTCTGTTTCTTGCTTAAACTTCATCATGACTCTTTTTCATGCAGCATCACATTTTTGTATAACGTCTTATTTCTTCATTAGGCCTGGTTGATTTGGTTACAGAGTAGAAACAAACAGACGTATCAGACCTAGATGTTGACTCAGTGTTTAAGGGGTCATAGCCAGGGCTAAGGACTACTTTACTAGTTTATGTCTAAATGGTGTTGAGGGAAACTTTTGTTCTGTTCTATCATTTTTTGGTGTAACTTTGTTTTCCCTTTTCCTTCTGTTTTCAATTTTTCCGCTTCTCTGTCTTTCTGCTCTCCTTCTGATCTGTCCTCTTGGTCTGGTCTGAATGTTTGACCCTTTCACCTCCTGCTTTTCATAAACTCCTTCACTTCTGCTCCCTTTCACCACGTCCTGCCCTTTCACCCCCAACCTGCCAATAGATGAGTTGTATTCTCAGAAACTGAAGTACAAAGCAATCAGCGAGGAGCTGGACCACGCCCTCAACGACATGACTTCCATGTAATTGTCAACTTGCTGCCTGCTTGTCCTGCCGTCACCCTTCCTTACCGTTCCTTCATATACATCTTTCGTCTCCATCTGCGTGTTTTCATATACCCATCACAACTACCCCATCAATTGTTTGAAGTTCCTACTTTTAAAGACTGAAGCTGCTCTTTTATAGTCTTACACTATATTAGTCTTAAAACAGACATAGTTCTATGACTGTCTATAAATGAAGTCAGTTTGCAAAAATTGGAAGGAACTTTAGGAAGTCTCCTGTTGAACATGTTAAATGATTGTGGTTATGATGATGCTGTGTGTATCAGTATCATTGTTGTTGGATAATTCTGTAAACAGGACTGAAGTCATATTATGCATGATCAGAAGAAATGCATGGGTCTTTGATTCTACTTTTCAGCTAATTTAACTACAGATATACTGTATTACTTTTTGCTGGAAAAGTAATCATGATCATTTTGTAATGTGAATTTAATTAAGATTTATGACAATTTCACATTATATTTTGATATGATGAGAAATGCATGCCACTTTTCTGTTGAAATTTTACAGACTGTATTGAGAAAGCATTTCCATGTCTTTCAATCACTGTACCTCAAGTGCTGTCTCTGATTGTGTTGTCTTCCTCTACTAATATGGTCTACTTCTGTCCAGAAGAAAGGCCACTGTGTGTTTGCGACGTCCCCATTAGTTAACCCTGTAATACCCATGAAGTTTGGTATTGTCTTTCAATATTTGGCCATTCTGTGGGAGATTAAAAAGGCGCACCACATTTGCTTGATCCAGCGCTGATCCCTGTCTTTTAACAGAAAGGTCTTGATGAATTCAGAGGTTGATCCATCCTCTAATTTGTCTCATTAGCGTGGTTGGTGTCTCGGTGCACTTCCATTGAGCATTGTGGTTTCGTTATGCCGTGCCGTGCCGTGACTCCTGTTGCTCTGGTGTATTGTGGTGCGCATCTCAAATTTCCCCAGGTCCCACACCGACCCCTTCGGTTCACTGTACCTCTTCTCTCCCACACAGATAAATTGTTTACTCCTCATCAACGACGCCTCCCGCCGGTTGAGCAGTGTCTGTCTGCTCTCTCCAGCCTTCTCTCCATTTTCCCTTCCCTCTTTGTCTTTCCTTCCCTCCTCATGTTTTCATCCTCATGTCAAAGTTAACTGCATCCCATCTCTTGTACAGACCTAGAATCTTTCTGCGTTGTAAAAAATAAACGTCCTTCCTTCTATGTATGCTGTATCTCTTTACTCTGTCCTTTTTTCTTTTTCATTTCTATTTATTTTAAGTGGCTCTAATAAAACCAGGAAGCCTTGATTTTAAGTTATGCATTCGTTTTTGTTTCTGCATCTGAACAAGCCATTAGCTGAGCCTTCTCCATTTTTCTCAGTGTAGCATTGACGATCACGATGAATGTTCTTTTTATTTTCCTCAGATATTGTTCCATTGAATTGAGATATTAGAAATATCACAGTAGTGCTATGAGCACAACACGTAGGAAGACTATAGGTCCTTGGCTGAAAGCTGAGCCTACTTGTCTTCTTGAATTTTAGACTAATGCATGCAAACACTTTGCAACATTTAGTCATGTAACAGGAGGAACTGATTCTAGAAAGATTTGACAGTTGGAGGAGGATTAATGTTGGATTGTTATCAGGAAGTAGAATAATGGTTTAGCAGTGGATTATGAACAGTATGTAAGATGTGTGGAGTTGTAAAAATGGGATGAAACTGCCTGAGAAGGTTTGTTACAGTTTCCTGTCAAATATTTGAATAAATATACAATTATACAACCTGAGTGTTTTTTTATTAATGTCAACTTTTAGATACAAGAAAGTAGCAGAAGTGAGAGTTGTTATGAGACATCAAAAATAAAACAAAATGTGAGAGCAGAGGTTGAGCCACATCCTTAATATCTTAAAATGTCAATAATAATAGAAACAGTGCAGACTTTGATCAGTTATTTTACCACATGTTTGGACACAGTTGAGATATACATATTTTCTTTCTTAAATTTTGATATTTAACTTTACTCTTCAGTCTGCTTTCACTGTTCCTTTTAACTCCTTGGGTTAAATGTGCTCACCCTCTTTTGATTTTTTTCCCTCTCTACACACTGTCCTGCCTTGTTCCACTAGTTGAGAAACAATCTCAAGATTAGATTGCCATGATTCCCAAAAAACAGGAGAATCAACACCTGTTAAATCATAAATGATGGCAGGTATTTTCATTGCTCTTTTCTCCAATGGTCAGTCCTGGAGACGGTAGGTGTCAAAGGCATTGCAGTGTCTCCTTTCCAATCTCCCTCTGATTTCCTGTCCTCTTTCTGTTTTTCTACTTGCTGTCTGACTGCAAAGATCGCCTCTACCAGCAACTTGAGAAAAACCGCCTTCTCACTAATGAACTACGTGTGGCCTTGAATGACGACTAAATTATGTGAATGTTTGAATGTTCTTAATCGATATGCTCTTAATGTGAGAATGACAATCTGATCCACCACACTTTTGTTTGCATCATTTATATTCAATTCCTGCAGAGCTTGCGTTTTTGTTTTGGGTTTTTTTTGCTGTTGGTGTGTTTAAAAAGCAAAAATTGTTTTTGTTTTTTTAAGAATATCATTCCTTAGACCAACAGAATGAACTTAAAATATACAGTATTCCATTTGTTTATGGGTTTCTGTTGCTAACGGATTCATGTGTATTGACTTTTTGTGTATTGACTGTGTAACCTGTTTGCATGGTTGTTTGCATAATATTGTTTTGTTCGTTTTCTCTGAGTGTAGTGCATAGGTCTGGTTACTCAAATTTAATGACCTGATTAATGTAGCAAGTTCAATTTATCAGTGCAAGCTAACCAACTGACATGTTTGTGCCTGCTTGTTGTGTGAAAATAAAACTTCTTTGTTTGGTGTTCTAACAGAAAAACTGTCAGGAGCTAAAGAAGAGAACCTCAATATGACCCAGATGCTGGACCAGACTCTAATGGAACTCAATAATTTGTGAAAGCACGATCTGACCCCACACACTGTGGCTTTGGCTTTTTGTACTTGCACCTTGCTTACCATAAACCTCTCTTCTCGTACATTGCTGATGGTGGAGAACAAACTGCAGATGCTTTTCTTTTTGCACCGTCCTGCCTTCAGTGGAACCCTGACCAAGGAGCAAACCTAAGGGAAAGAAACCCTTAACCAGTCCCTTTGATAAAGCATCAACTGAGAAACACAATTGTTTTCACAAGCCAGTTTTTAATCTAATGATGACGTTTACCTTTTGCAGTCTTTTGAGAAACTTTTTCTTTTTACACGTCATCTGGTGAAATGACATGTGCCATTGGTTACAAAGATTGCTTGCTGTTTCTGCATTGAAGCTGATCTGGTACGTTCTCTTCCACCTCTATGCACATACCAAAGGACAAAGTGAATAGATTTTATATTTAAATAAACCTCAGCATTATGCACATTGCGTATATTGTTAAGACAAATTACACCCTTCAAAACATGCCCATCTCACTCCACTCACAATTTCTTTGTAAGTACATTGGCATACATTGGCGATGTCTGTCAGTGTGTATACTGGTGCTACTGTATTGTTAAGTAATGACCGTAAATGCAAATGCATCACAGTATATTAATAGTTTCCTTTTGAAATTTGTTAATGTCTATAAAGTATGATTTCAGTCATCTGGTTGTGCATTGTTTTAGCATTGTTTTAATATAGATGTTACAACTGTCTAAAATGTACAAATTATGAATATAAATAAAAGCACGTTTTGAAAGTTTTCTAATTTGTTTGTGGTTCATAGCTTGTATAACTTATTATCATTGTTTATTTATATATTTTTATGTTTTTTGTGAGCAACAACTGACAAGGTAGAGAAACAAAATGACCCTCAGTTTGACTTTCAGCTCCAGGAAAAACATGGTCACATGTTTGTATGGTTCACTGGAGCTCACTAAGCACCACTGGACCATATAATTTCAGTTTCTAAATATTCTAGTCAAGGGGTACTGCTGGAACTCGGGTTATTTTGTTGAATAAAAATAACACAATTTTTATGTCTAAGTTTAGTTTGAAAGGCCAAGGTGAAAGGCAACTCCTGACAGTAGGTCTCTCAATACATTTGACTTGAACTTAATTTTGCATAGTAGCTTTTGAAATTTTAATATATTTCATAATTTAAAAACTACTGGAGGAACCACAACTAGACAACATGACAAATTCAGTCAGGAGGTAAAAGGTTTTATGATTTAAATGGTATAGGACATGGGGACTGCATGTCACACTGAAAACCCTTTGTTTTTTAAATCCTGATACATTTACTAAACCTTTATTTAACTAGGAAACACAGATTTAAAGAAAAATAAAAGATTTTACCAGAGTACCCTCACCAAGACAAGCAGCAGCATGTTCATAACAGTGAAGCAATGACACTTGCATACATACTGACCTATGGAAGACAAGTATTGAATGGTGAGAGCAAAAAGTATTTGAAGTTAATTAGGCAAAACATGTACCGCCTAATGTTTCTACCTCTGTGGCACTGAAAATCCCTGTTTTTCTTAAATTTCACATCACTTTGTAACCAGTTCCAACCAGAGGGAGCAGCATACTGTTTATAGGTATTTCCCCACTTCAGTTCAGACCTTTGGAACAGACAGAAGGAGTAAATCCTGAGAGTGAAAACTGTTCCTACCTGTAATTTTTTGAGGATATGATGGTAGTAGACATAGGGTGCATTTATAGATGAGAACATGTCAGTGTTTCAGTCTGAGTGTGAACAAAGTGGACCATCCAACATGAGCATACAACTAGTGCTGAGTGAGAGCTTTAAAGTTCAGAATAAACCTCAGAGCTCAATGGTAAAAACTGTCCAGAGGATGTAAAGCTTTGAGAGGACATCACATGATTATGGTCCCACACAGACATTAATGTTACAGCATTAAGTCTCAGGTCAGCACACATTCATGGCCTGAAATGTGTCAACAGCAAAGGTCAATAGAGACATTGTGTGACACAACAGACCAGCCACTACATCAGGAGTATTAACACATAAAAATAGCAACATGTGGCTGCAGTTTAAAAACCCTGGAAATAACAGAGCAATGTTCCTTCACTGTAAAATGAAAATCACAGTACAAGCAGACTCACCACAAACAGACACATTAGAATGGTCTGGTTGCTTTAGGTCTGTTCCTATTCTGTGGAATTGATTGCAGTTTGTTAAGTTTTCTTAAAATATTAAACAGAAGCAATCATGCTTTTGTGACAGAATTTATGCACAAAATGAAGCATTTATAAGGCTTCTCATAAAAAACTGAATATCGAAGGGTTTATTAATATGTAAACCATTCAAAATTGCCAAGTTAGGCAAAACATAAGATTAAAAATGATATTGAACCATTTGGGAGCCTAAAGAGCTGACTCTTCTTTAGGAGCCAAATCAAAAGAGCTGACTCTCACCCCAAACAAAAAACATGACTCCTCACTAAATGACCGAAAACATCTTTAAACTACATTTGAATGCAGATTATACTCAATACTCATGGGCTGTATCATGTATAGCTTGTTCATTTACCTTTAAAGTCCTAAACATCCACCATCTATCAAAAACGTTTGCTGATATAAACGATTTAATCCCTGTTGATTCACATGTAAATAACTGGTGTAAAATACAGTTTTTCTTTTCATGATCATCATCAGATATGACCCATTTGGATGTACAAAGACGCTGTAGTTACCATGGAAACGTCATCTTCAACACTGATTCACCAGTAAAACCCATGGAGTTGGCTCAATAAAAGTGGATGGAAACACAATTACAAATTTTGCTTAAAAGTATTTTTTTCTTTAGTGAACTTATACATGATTAGTAAATTAAATGTAGAAAAAAAATACCTAAGTTTCGGTGAAAAAAATTAAACACAGAATATCACAATAAATGGTAATAAATCACTTAAGGATGGTTAGATATAAAGTAAAATTCATTTGGAAACTGCCACAAATGTCACACTGGGTCCTTGTGGGTTAAAGATTAATGATTTGGTCAAATTATTTTAGACTTCTTCATGTGAGACAGGTAGGACGGCCCCCTAGCGCCCTCTACGGACGAGCCGCCCCTTGTCCGGCGTCACCGTGTTCGATGATTCACTCCTTCGCTCGATGTTCTCTTGAGTCTTGATTTGATTAATCAGGCCTGAGTGGCTCACCACCCGGAGGTAATTTGATCTGAACTACAGGAGTCTGGAAGTGTTCCGCAAACAAAGAGCAGCATTTCTGACGAAAAGCGGGATTCCAAACTAAGAGCAGGGTTTTTAACAATGTCGCGGTTGCTTTTTCCAGCTCGTTTTTGTGCCAAATTTTCCCAGTTTCCAGCCCACGACTCTCCGTGGTTTGCACTTCGACTCAGACAGCATCAGATAGACAAACAGAGGGTTATTTTACAACAACAAAGACGCTGTGTGAGATCATGGAGTGCAGCCTCTTCCAAATACAAGACAAAGTCCAGGGTTTGGGTTTATGGGGTTGGTGTGGGGGTAGCTTTAGCTGTTGTACTGAAATACCACGAAGACACGGTGAAGAGTTCATGTGATGGTTCGGTCAAATCTGCACAGTCTGGTCGATACAGAAGAGCTATTGAAGTCAGCAGAGACCTGGTGGAGCGGATCAAGGTAGGCTCACAGGTAGGCCTGGGGGGATTGTGACTGAACAATGTCTTCTAATGTTTACCGTTTATTAATCCAGGGTTTGTGTCCTCGTGTTGTCAGGATGAGGTGGGGGCTCCAGGGATGGTGGTTGGGGTCTCGGTGGACGGTGAACAGGTCTGGTGTGAAGGTAGGTAATGCATAAACGATTGTGTCTCATAGTGTTCAATGATTCACGAACAGCTTTTATCAGAAGTGGTACAAAGGGTGTCAAAACCAATAAAACGGGGGGAGGGGTCGTACATTTGTATCCAATCCAGCTTTATTGATAAAGCACTTTAAAACAACCACAGTGGACCAGATTGCTGTACAGAAGAACAGATAAAAAAAAAGAATAAAATACAAGAGGCAGGGCAAAAGAAACAAAACAACCGTGCCAAAAACAGTCTAAATAAAAAACAAAAGATTAAAATACTCTCTCATGTCCTCTTAATCTATTCTTGATTAAGAGGACAAAAGCTGCAAAGTTAAAAACAATAGAAGATCCAATACCAAATCAAACCAATGAATTACAATCCAAACATCTCACATGGTGTTAAAAGCCAAGGAGAAAAGGTTGGTTTTAGAAGGGATTTAAAAACAGGAACAGAGGAGGTCTGTCTTACATGGAGAGGCAGATCGTTCCATAGTTGGTGTAAACACCATCTTTTCTGTAATCAACTTGCAATGCAATGTTTGGTTTTAATTTCTTGTTTGTCTTATTAGGGCTCGGGGCAGTAAGCTGGCTGCAGTAAGCTACTACACTCCCGAGCGTTTGATAATAATATTTTAGTTTAGTTTATTTCAAGTACAGTGCGAATTACATATACATGTTGTGGCTCCAAAATGACAACACAGCACGGGCTTCTTAAAGACGGGCGCTTTTATTTGGTCTTTCGAACGCCGTGAAA
>JAPTGZ010330695.1:0-13236 GCA_029814645.1 Fowleria isostigma | reverse complement strand
CCAGTTCATCACAGCGCTGACATATAGAGACAAACAATCACTCTCACATTCACACCTATGGACAATTTAGATTAACCGGAGGAGGAATTTATTTAAACTGAAATTAAAATGTATATAGCACATTCAAAGAAGAAAAAAATCGTACTCTCAAGTAAAAATAGAAGATAAAAAAAAAAAATTACATTCTGAGGAAAAACCCCTCCTCTCCATAAGTTAATCAGTTATTTATTCAGCTTCTTTACTGATCACATTCTAATTAAATCATACATATAATGTATGGATCTATGGATGATAAAACAAGTAGGTCTGCTGTTTTAACAAAAGCATAATGATATATTATATTGTATGTATGCATTTCTCTCTCTCTGGAACATGATACAACTGATACAGAACAGCATCAGAAACAAGAATTTTAGGAAAAACATACTCAAGTATTCAGTATTTAGTGTGATCTTTGCACTTAATATATGTTTAACTCTTCTGTGACATCATGAGATTTAATGAGCTAATCTGGTGTTTTTATAACATTAAAACATATAACATTTCACACATTTCCAGTGTTTCTTGTGTTTGAATTACTTTTAAAAGAGATCACACTGAAAACCGTTTCCGGCAGAAGCCATCTAGTTTACATTTATGTGAGGTTTGTTAATGCTGCTCCACAACATTCCCCTTCATATTTGCTATATTTAAATAAAGAGACTGAGAAATAGGTATTATGCTCATTACAACCATAAAAAACAAAAAACAAAAACGTAACCAAGAGTGGCCTCAGACTTGTGCACAGTACTGACAAAATACACTTTTATATGTATATATTGTATACTCACCATCTACATACTATTTAGTAAACCATCAAATAAATAAATAACAGCAAGCTGTTTAAATGTTGACACTTTCAACTGACATTATAGTTATTCAAGCCCATACATCCAACTATTATTTGGAGGTTGCATCACCTTCAGAGTCCCAGTGCACAAACAATCAAGCATTCACTAATCTATGATGTACAGTTCAATATGTTTCATGGCATTCCAACATTGTATTCATTCTGCTGTGTTGTTTCTGATCCAAAGCAGTTGTTTGACTAATTGTGTGTCATCCAATCACAGTTCATTTTACCACTCTATACTGACAGCCCTTATATTTTATCATTCAAATGGTATAATAGCAATATGTTTTAATATTCCATATTTTATTCCTATCATATGTGCTATGCCTTCCAAAATATTCCCTGTAATATGTTGTATTTTGTTAGCATCTGCTTATGAGGTATCATTTGAGTAAGTGCTTAAATGTTCTTTCACCCCTGTACCTTGAGCAATGATTTTAAATTGTTTTATATTTGGACACTGTTTTAATTCCATAACTATAACTCTAGTGACTGATCCACAGTAACCTCTGCTGGTTATATGACACTGATTTATTTTGGAAATTGAACTTTCCTCTTAAATTATCCTGTCCCTCTGAAAATCTGAATATGTCTTGGTAGTTGGTAGTAACCATCGACATTATTTATAGGTCCTCGAGTTAGGTACATTTTAATTTAAATCCATATAAAAGTAGGATTATCAACGTTAAATTACAAGTTCCAAGTTTAAAGGTTGGTATCAAGTCTTAAATATACACTGATTCTGTTATAAACACCCAAACGAGGCGTTTATTCAGGAATTTAACGTCAAAATTCAGTTAATAGATGAGATATGATTTGTGGGCGGTGACAACACGTTTCATTGTCCGTGTTTGACGGATTGATGGTGGTTTGTCCAATCAACTCACCGCAGGAAACTCCACCAGCCAATCAGAAGTCACCAGAGGAGCTTGGCTCGTCCCCAACATAATTAAATCCACACCAGCGTGGTGGTGCAAGTGTTTGGAGTTGGAACAAGAACGCGGAGGGCTGGAAAACTGGGACCGATCCGCAAGTTTCTGGCCCTGATAAAACACGGTCCAGCCCGAAAAATTAGAATGAAATACATACCTATGGTGGCTCAGAAGACGTGGGAGTTCACGTTTTAGTGACTTTTTGAAGCCGGAGCTGCTTCCTTGTTCGACAACAGGGTGAAATATCTCAACATCCTCACAAAGAAACTTTGCTGCTAGGCTAACTCGGTCACAAGCAAGAAAAAAGTATGATCCACGGAGAGGTTTGGGTCACGGGCTGTCACTAACGTCTGCTTTTGTCGAGCTAAATGTCGCTGGTAGTTGTTATTTACTCGGAAATGAGGTGTTTATGACTCGGTGCTGGACTTTGTAACGGTTTTTTAATCAGCCATCACAGTTTGCAGCTGGTACCGTAGCCAGTCAACACAGCAGAGCGCCCCCAGATCTCTATCCGGCAGCACATCCACTGAAAGGTTCACCCACAAAGAGCCACATTTGACACATTTACCACTGGAAGGATGGCCGGCCGAAGTGGAACTGGACAGACCCGGGGGGCAGCTTTGGGTCCACAGCCCCTTAAGGCCACTGTCCCCTATCAGCTGGCCAACAAACCCCGAACAGACCGAAGAGATGGAAAGTCAGGTATGTTTACACCTGTCAGTCACAGCACACAGGATGGACTGGACATGAATGCCCATGGATGATCACCCAGTCTTTAATTTGATCTATTTATCTATCATGTATTTAACCAGGAAGAAAAATCTCATTGATATTAAAAATCTATTTTTCAAGAATGTCCTGGCCAAGACAGCAGCAGAAGTTACACAAAAATAACAATCACAGCCATACCCCCACACCAAAACTATACATAACAAAAATACACAGAAAACACAGTAAAAGCCAGTACTACAGCTAAACACAAGATAAAAACAAGCATATAAAGCATCACCACTGTTATAAAAATATAACTATGTTGCTCAAGAGCATGTAGAAGCAGAACCCAATTCAGTCAATGAGAAACATCTACACCCAGAGTTATCCTTTTCCCATTCCTTTAAAATGACTTTGAATGTGTTGAGAGACTCATTCCTTTAGTTTAATTTCCTTCTGTGTTATTAAATAAATAAATTAAAATCTGCATTCAAAGTGAAGTATAAAATGGTGCAACTATGACCAATGAAATGTATGAGTATGAAAACTAAAGGTGGAATCTCTCCCTATCAGTGTTTTATTGAGGATTAGATTACAGGGAAATTTACTGGTCAAGGCAGCAGCAGAATAAAGTGCAAGAAAAATGTGTATGCATAAAGATGATGCAGAAGACAAACTACACAACAATAATAATGGCAGTAGTAGTAGTTACTGCTACATTGATGTGCATGTTGCATTTTACTGATGTATGTGTGTTTTGTCATTTTAACTCGATTGCCTCAGAAAACCCATTTCCAGCTTAGCAATGATGTATTTTCCAGCTAATTCAAGAGGTTTTTTTTTTTTTAAGAAGAGGCTTGAGCATGACCCATAAAGAAAACATGCATGAGCATGGTTTGCACAGGACAGGAAGGAGAATGAAGCGTGCAGCGTGAAGAGTAACCAAAGCTTTTGGACAAATGTAGTGAGGTTGAAGTATTAAAGGGCACAAAATGGAAACCCACAAAGCACAACTTCCTTATTTTTTTTTTACGTACTTGAGGAAAACATTAAGTATTTAGTTACATCCCACTACAAATAACTGGTAGTTATTTCACCATAACATATTTTATATTTTACAAGGAAATCATGAATGTTAAATTAGACTTTGGTCAATCTAGCATTTTTTTCTGATGCAGATCACTTTTAGCAAGGGTGTTGAACTCATTTTAGTTCAGGGACCACATACAGCCTAATATGATGTAAAGTGGGCCAGACCAGTAAAATAACATAAATAATAGAATAAGAACTTAAAAAAAATACATTTTCTCTATGTTTTTAAGTGTCAAATTTAGTAATAAAAGTGTTTACATCCATGAACTTGAACATAAAATGAACAAATTTTTTTGAAAAAAATTAGTACAATTTTATAAATATGCCATAGTTTGTAATTTTTACATGTGCATCACAACTTGATTACAGTGGCTCTACAAATACAGAAAGGATTTAGTAATGAGCAGAATATTGGTAAAAATTAAGCATTGAACTTTTAAGACATTTCAGGTTCATATTCAGGTTGTTTTTTTGTGAAATGATGGTTTGTTTTAATGTAAATACAGGAAAAGTGTGTGAATTTTTGTATTTACAAAGAGACCATGGTATTTGACTGATCTGACCCACTTGAGATTGAATTGGTCTGAATGTGGAACCTGAACTAAACTGATTGTAATTATTGCATTTCATAAATTCATCCCATGGGCTCTGTTGAACCCTTTGGTGGGCTGGTTTTGGCCCCTGGGCCGCATGGTTGACATCTGTGATAGGGTGAGTTTTCATTTAACTATTAATAATAAAACATAAACGTTCACTCGGAAGTAAGTGAATTGCAACAGTTTATATCATGAGTGGATTCAGCAAGAAAACAATACAGTAGAACAGGGGTTCCTCAAGTGGGGGTCAGGACCCCCTGGGGGTGTCACATTATGCCAAACGGGGGTCGTAAAATGATTTTCAGAATCCTCTTGATATGACCCCTGAGGTTATTCCAATAGATCATTGACAGTAATGCAGCACTTGAAAATTGTAAGGAAGAAGATTGATATGAAAGATGAAAGGAACATAGTAAGTACTTTTGCTTTATCAGTGATAAATGAAGAATAGCACTTGAACAACTTGACAGTGACAAAGAGGTATAGCATTGTTGGTCCTACAGGTTTAAATAATGGTATCAAATTAATAAAAAATAAACAGAAAAAGACCAATAAACATTGTAAATGACATTAACTTAAATAAACATTAACACACACACATAAAACAGAACACAATGAGTAAAATGTCCAGTACCCACAATGCAATGTGGCAAATATGCCACAGTATCATTTAAATCGTATCATGGTTGCCAGGCTGTTCTTTTGTTTTTATGCCCATATTTGGATACACTTTTAAAGTTTCATTTCAGGGATAGTGGGGGTCACCAGTCTCTGGCACCATTATTTTGGGGATTGCGAGTTCAAAAGTTTGGGAAACCCTGCAGTACAAGACTTGACTGAGTGTGATATGATTTGCAGCCTTGAGCATTATGTAGTGGAATGCCATGTCATCCGTTTCCACACGTATCGCTAATGTTGTCTCCTACCAGCAGCTGGAAAGGCCAAAGCACACCAGCAGAGCCCTGGCATGAGGCGGACACTGTCACTTGATGCCATCATTGGGCCGTACCTGCAGGGACACTGGCCTAAAGAACCAGAAGGCCAGGCCAGCCAGTCTCGAAAGGACAAATCCACCCAGGTCAGCTCCGCATACAGACAGTCACACATTACATCTGTCTAGTTGTAAACTCAGACATGAGTAGAATGCGTTTGTTTACCACTGATATTACTTGTATTTTTGAATTGATGGTATGGTAGATTCAGTTTGTTAGGGGGTTTACTATTTATATTAAAAAAAAAAAAAAAGTTGCTTAGGAGATGGAAGGGGGAGGGAGGGTCCACAGCATGCACAGTTATTACAGAGTGAGAACCACAGCCATGAGAACAGTCCCTGAAGTCAGCTGACGAGGCCGTTTTGGCTGCACCCATCCTCTCTGCTCTCTGTGCAGGCACTCGCCACTGCTCTTTGGTTGCCCACATCCTCCCCCCTTTCTTTGTTTTTCAGTTTCTCCTGCTCTTTCGCTCTTCAAGTGTGAACTCTGAATCTGTGGGTGTGGATGGTGTGGCTTCTGATCAACCTTTAAGCATGAAAAGCCTATGTGTGTTTAATGCAACTGTAGTCGCAGTTTGTCAAGTCCTCATGTAAAGTGTGGTTTACAAATACCATCTTGAGCTTAGATTGCAACATGATGAAACTGCAGCCTAGTGCTTATTTAGTAGTCGTGTGTCCTCATTTAAAGGCTGTTTTGGCTGCGGTGCTTATACTGTACTGTCTTTTCCCTCAGACTCCAGACTCACGGTCAGAAAAACCCCAAAATAGGAGAGGGAGCAGCAGCCACAGACGTTCAGCATCATGGAGCAGTACTGAGCATCTGCGAGAGGTCAATCTCAGCTTTTGTTTCTCAATATGTGTGTTTGTGACGGCCAGATTTGCTTAACTGGTCATCAAAAAAAAAAGGCTTGACTCATTTACTTTAACAGCATTGAGCAACAGGAGACCAAATGATCTCATCTAAAGACGCTTCTCTTTTTGACAGTTTTCACAAGCTCTGCACTCCTGGCCATATCTATTTATCAACTTTTAACAAAAACGGAATATAGCAGGAACGTAATCTGCTTACTGTACACTTCTGGGGGCAGGTTATGAAGTGTGTGACATATGAAGGTTAACAGGACTTCTTCCTCTATGTTTCTGTGCAAGATGATTTGACTGACAGTAACCTCTGTTCATTGCAGATTGCTAAACTAAAACAACAGCTGCAGCAGCGCAGCAAACCTGGAGTCTCAGCGGGACATGATAAAGACCGCCAGCATGGTTATCCTCAAGGGAACAGTAGCCTAGGAACAACACAGGTACCTTACCCTCTCTGCACCCATTACCTCATAGCATTTGGATGTTTGTCTTTAAGACAACAGTTATGGTAAATACTGGTATGACTGTAAAATTAACTGGATAAAATAAAACTGTGGTGTGTATATCACTGGTTATGCTAATTACAGTAAATGATTAAACATAGCAGCTCATCACAGGAAGTGAATGAAGTACAACACTGAAGCAACAGGAAGGCTACTACATCATGTTGCTTCTGCTTTTCAGAGTGAAATGCATAGTTCTGCTTTTCAGCACAGCTGTTTAGTGCTGTCTTACTGGTATGCCACCCTCCAGTGGGCCGAAGCCGTTCAATGTGGCAACATGACAAACCAACATGAAGGTTTATTAACCCGTTGTATGTGGGAGGAAAATGTTTTTACACAACTGTAAATATATATATTTTACCTGGATCTGAATGTGCATAAAATTCTCACAAGGATTTATGAACTTAATGAATTTCTCTGATATCTGCTTCACATGTCGCTGTAAAATTTGATTCATGAAGAATGTGCTCCAGGCACTGCTTAAACTTTAGTAATATACTATACTTAATTTATGGAGTACTCTTCACGCAAAGAAGGCAGGTTAAACTTCTTTTGCAAGAAAAAATTTAAGTGACTTTGGATCTACTTACTCATAAGCACTAACAGTCATTTCCATTGAACTTGTTTCCTTAGACTCAGCCCATTCCTATTCCCCTCACTCCCTTATCTACACTGGTCCCTCGGCTACGCTGCAGTGTAGAGGGCCTCAACCAGGAGCTGGAAGGCATGTTCATCTGCCAACCTCCGAATTCACAGCATGGAGTGAGTGTCATCTACTGCCACACACATTTTAAATGTCCTTCAAGTCTTGAAATTGATTTTCAGGGCCTAAAATGTCTGAAGTGGAGGAGGGGAGGCATGGAATTTGATGTGGGGTAGAATGAATGAGTGCATCTATATTTTGCTCGGTATGTTTCATTTGATGGTATTTTACTTCTACGAGTCCTTCAGGCCCTGCTGTCAGTCATCGGGCACCATTCAGCACTTTCTCTGACAGTCACACTGAAGCCAGAAGGGCTGTCATGATTTCAAATATGACATTTTTATAGTCTCTGGGAAATATTTGCTGTGTTTTAGTTTTCTATTTTTGCCTCTATATACATCTGAAAACGTCCGATCTAAGCTGTTACACTTGTGCTTAAATTGTGATGATACTCCAATGTGCTGTCAGTTATTACACTGGATTAATGGTGTTGTGTACCTCTGTCAGCTTCTTGAAGTTCCAGATGGCCACCGGGCTCCCGTCCCCACTCAGAGCAGCAGCAGTGGGTCCCAGAGTGACCCAGCCATTATACTGCTCTCCTCGTCTTCCACCTCCTCCTCACCCTGCTCCCCTCCTGCCTACAGCTCCACTTCTCCATCCATCTCAGAAGATACTCTTCTGGATTCACGCCAAGGTTAGTTTATCAGCAGTAGTAGCAGATGTTACAGTGCATTTATCCCAACAGAACTGACAAAATGTAACATTAAGTACAGGGTTCCCGTGGGATCGAGAAAAGTCTTAAGTCTTGAATTTACAAATCTGCATTTAATACCTTAAAGTCTTTAAAAGGTATTAAGTTTGACATGGTAGGTCTTAGGTTATGTTAAATGTGTCTGTTAAATGTCCAAACTGCAAAGAAAGTAATATAATAAAATTGTTCTACTCTGTTCCACCATTCCAATTCGATAATTCATACTGAATTTAGGAACCATTTATCTTGAACTTTGTCCCCCAGGGAGAATTGACTTGGAATGGTAGGAATCGAGGCTTTAGAGCAGTGCTCACCAACCCTGGTCCTCGAGATCTACTATGCTGCATGTTTTAGATGGAGCCCACTTCGATGCACACCTAATAGTCATTACCAGTCTTATGCAGAGCTGGCTTATAGGTTGATCATTTGAAGTGGGTATGTTGGAAGTGGGCTACATCTAAAACATGCAGATCCCAAGGACCAGGGTTGGTGACCACTGCTTTAGAGTACATAAATAAATTTTCCTAAATTCTACAAGTCACAAATTTTTGCCAGTATGGCCACAAAATGGGCATTAAATTATGTTCCAAATAGTCTTGAATAGGTCTTAAAAAGTCTTGTCCTGTAGGAAACCCTGTAACTAGTTGTTCCCATCAACTAGTTTGGAAGGGATAAACTGAGCTGAAAATTTTTATCACAGTCTATATAGAATAGAATAAAGGTACTTTATTAATCCCAAAATGGGAAATTGGGTTATAATGGCAGCAGCATGACACAGTTCACAGTTAAAATGGTAGACCACAAACATGATCGAGCCGGTTTGCATGACCATAAAAGTCTGATAACTAGGAGTAACTGGATAATTGTAATAATCAGATCTAGTTCATTTACATGCACTGAAGAAATGCAATCGATAAATCCTGGTTTAGACTATTTCTTTTGGAGTGCATACATAAATATGTACGTAGTGATGGTAGTATCAAATTTCCTGTTGTCTTCTGCTCATGTTTGACCACATAACTTCCGTTCTCTAGGATTTTAATTGTTTCCACATGCACAGACCTTAAAGAAATAAATCAAATTAACCTGTATACATGCAGGAAGACATCAGAGTATTGGGGACAAATCCAGGTGTGCTACTCCGACTTCTCATAATTGGATTATTGCTGTTATCTGATAAAACCTGTCGGATTATTCTGTTTACATGGTCGCTTAAAATAATAAGACAACTCCGGAAATCGGATGATGATCAGAGTATTGGTGTGGATTGAAGAGGTGACAGAATTATTCCTCAGTGAGCCTATTACATGCACAGTGTCATGGTTTTCCCACTTCATTTTCCAATCTCCAAGTTAATTGTATTGCATCTCATCAAAGGCAAAAATTACCTCAAAGCAAGTATGATTCTAGTAGCCTAGGTGATGCTGCAAAATATAAAAAAAGTACATGGCAAGACACAGCTACTAAAATTTTAAGAATTCCAGCAGTGATTGAAGTGTCGTAAGAGGTATCTTGACACATAAAAATACCTGAAAGACTTGGGTTTTATTTGCAAGATGTAAGTCAACTTTCAAAGTGTCATCAGTCCACCACATGCTTCAACAGGATTTTTACTCGACAGTCTTCTGTGTGAATTTGACTGATGGTAAAATAGTTTGAGACTGTCGATGAACTGAAAGTAATGCGTTATGCAACATTCACACTTGTTGCAGAAAACTATTTAGAGTCTGATAACCTAAAATGAGAAAACCACTGTGCACATACACTGACAGCAGGCTTGCACATCAATACATCCAGAAAGCAATGAACTCTGTCAATGCATCACCTACAAGCAGGGACACGGGACACGTTTCATGTTCAAGAAGCTCTGTGTTGAAAACTACGGGACTGACCTCCATGTTTAATACATGCATGAACAGTTCTCAATAAGTACTTTCACTTGATACGTTACATTTTGCAGATAAACAGTTTTGAGGTTAAGATACTTAAATTACTGCTTATGCGGGGACTCAAAATTAACTTTTTTTTTTTTACACAAATGTACAAAAACATGCTGTTCTCATAAGAAATGGGTACTAAATGAAACGTGGTGCTTTAGTTATGATAATAAATTAGAATTGTGATCAATATTGGATAAACATGTTGAAATTTATTAACACAAATATGTTGTGACATGGGGACAACAGTTTGTCACTTTGTTCAGTAGTCATAATAAAAGACTTTGGAACTAAAATGCCACATATGTGCTAAAACTTTTAATGTGCATACAAACACACACACCGCTAATAGCAGAGCATATTTTACAAATGGTGTACATAACCTTTCTACATTCTTGTTCTGTTGAATTAGTTTCTACAGATTCAGACTTAAAATATCACTTATACAAGCAAGGAAAAAATGTATAATTAAAGTTATTAGAGCATTTACATATGTCAGAAGTATAACTTTACATAATCAGTTGTATCTTTTATTCTACAAGTGATACTGAAATTTTGCAATCGGATAAAATAGAGTTCTTAAGCTAAAAAATGAGCCTATTTGGGAAATGATAGGTGAAACTTACATTTTTGACTGTTTACTTTTGTTTGATCTAGCCCATCAGTAATGGACTGAAAGTATACGTGTTGTGGACATACCAAGATTTGTTGAAACATTTTGTCATCTTGTTATTTTACACTTTTTTATATATGTAAAATTAATGTACATCAACTTTTTTTTTTCCCCTGAAATTAACTTGACAAACGTAAAAGATGGTAATTAATGATTTTTAAAGCCCATTAAATGAATAGTCCAGAGTTGAGTATTAACAGGTGTAGTGTGTAACTTAATGTATTTTTCTCCGTTTGCAGGGGTGGCCGACATGTCTCACCTGTCCCCGTTCTCGTCCCACTGCGAGGTCGACTTTCCCCTGCCTCTGCTGATCTCATCCTCTCCAGGGCCCAACAACACTTTCTGCTTCAAGCGAGACCCCCCTGAGGGCTGTGAAAAGGTCCGAGTCTCCGAGGAAACGAGGTACATATATTCTATTTGGGAAAACTTTTGCGTGCTGTAACCATGAAGCAGAAGTTTAACGTAGGAGTTAACGGTTCATTTGAAAAATGGTGCTCTAAAGCAGTGGTTCTCAGTCTTTTTCTGTCTCCTCCCCTTTGGTGGATGAAAAATTTCCGGGCCCCCGCAAACCCAACAACATTGACAGGAGTGCAATTATAACTTTTATTGAAAGAAACATCTATCACAACAATACTTTGCACTTTTCCTTTAATAATTTGTTGCACAAAATAGAAATAATTTAGGTTTTTGCTTGAACATTACAAATTAACTCAACAAGACTGCTCCGAGACGATATTAATACAAATAAAAGTAACATTTTGACCAATATCACTGGTTCCATGAGCCTGTTTCCATGTCACATCTCAGAACATTAAAGTGCAAACAGTACACAAAACGGGAAACATTACACATGCTTCTGCTCCAGTCCAATCCTTGACCATTCTCCAAACCTAAACTCTTTGTTTAGTCTGCTGACAGATCACCATAGCAACAGATTTGTTTGTATGTCCCTAAAATGAGTCCAGGTTGCTCCAGTACTAAAACATTAGTTACACCTGATACATGTTCTAACCCCCCTGCAAACAAATAAATGTTTTGGGTTTTTAACATTAAATAATTGTCTTGTTTAGAAAAGACATAACGCTACAGTTTTTGATACAATTTTTATTTTATATTTTTATAGAATGTTCTTTGCAGTGAGCAGGATTTTTTTTTTATTTTTTCTAAGTAAAGCTATGAAACTCTTGTCCCCTACAGAGGAAAGTAATGCATGGCTGGGTCTCAAGAGCTTAAAGTGAGTCAGTGTTGCAATGCCCTCTAGTGGTGAATAGTTTTGAATATTTTACCAGTTCATTGTTTCCACATATAATTACACATTCTTAAATCTTGATTTATACCCTGTACTTGAGCAGCCATTGAAACACTGTCCCAGTACGTTTGGTTGAGGTTATAGTTGCAACACCATAACTGTAGGGTTAGGTGCAGTGTTTTTCAGAGTTAACACACCCAAAACATTTTAATTCAGTTTATAATATTTCACTGACAAAACTGAGGGGAACTAATAGTGTATGAAAGCCAACGGTCTTCCCTCCACCCTTACTGTCACAACATCATCATCACAGCCAGAGTGCTGCCTCTTCTATGTTGTCTACCCTACTTTCAGGGTTCGTACGGGTGCTTGAAATCCTTGAAAATACTTGAATTTCAATGTTTTCAAAGCCTGAAAAGTACATGAATTTTAGTTTAAGTGCTTGAAATTAAAACTGTGATGTGACATATTCATTTATTTATATATCAACTTTACCGGGTTAAGATGACAAACCAAAGCTACTTAGAGGTGATGCGTTTTGAAAACTGAAACTTTGTCAAATAAAGAAAATTTTCAGGTGTACTCTGGTCGACTCCAGGTACATTTTAATCTTGATCTTTGTCTCAGTGCGAGTGTCTGCAGAATGCCAAGTAGCCTCCCTTTTTTGGATAAAACTTTGTGTTCCCCATTAATTTCTAAACTTTTTGCTGTTATGAAATGTAATTCTAGATGTTTATAGCATAATCCTGTGTATATGTATGCCTATAGATATGTATTTTACCCTAGGTGCTGTGCTTGGAAAAATTTAAGTGTACTTGAAAAGTGCTTGAATTTGACCTTGAAAAATGTGTATGAATCCTGTACTTTTATATGTGAAATGTAGGTGTAAAACCTTGAGTGCAGTCTGCGTCTGTAGTTGGTCATATACTATATTTATAGGTAACACACTTTGGCTGGTTACATTTAAGTATCAAAGTGCTTAGAATACTTTGAGGCGTATCAAAACATAGCACATTTCAATGCCAAAGGAATCTTACCTTAGCTCTTTTGTAAGTTAACATCATAGGAAACTTGTTTGTTTTTTTTTGTGGGGGGATTAAATTCCTGAAACAACCTTATTGTGGATTTGTAACTTAACATTTTGAAAGCTTTCAGAGTGAAGCCAGACACAGAAAAAATTATTACACCATCAAAAGTCATCAAAAACAATGGATTTAATCAAGTATTGACTCCTGTGTGTATCATGTGACTAAAACAGACAGAAAACATGGAATGTCTAAAAGCACCGTCTTTGTCAGTACAATGCCATAGATATTGATGTAAGAACTTATGTGATTTTGGTTAT
>JAPTGZ010330674.1:0-13242 GCA_029814645.1 Fowleria isostigma | reverse complement strand
ACACACACACACACACACACACACACACACACACACACACATTGCATTTATGGGGAAGGATTAGGGCCACTGGGAAAAAAAAAAATGTATATGTTCAATATATATATTTATTATTATCCTGAGAAAAAAGTCAGAATTCAGGGATCAAAATCTAAATTCCGAGGAAAAACCTTCAAATTCTGACTTTTTTTTTCCAGAACAATATTTAAAAAAAATATTTTTGAAAAGTCAGAATTCAGAGAAAAAAGCCAGAACTCCAAACTTTGAGTCAGAATTCTGACTTTTTTCTTATAATAATAATTTAAAAAATATATTGGACCTTAATTTTTACACTTTTTTTTTCCAAGTGGTCCTAATCCTCTTTTGTACAAATCATTACAAGTAAACTTTGTGCAAAATATAAACTGAAAAGTTCCCTTTTTCATTGAAAAGAAAAGTAAATTGGTCATTAATTAATAAACTAACTGTTCATAAACAAAAAATAATGACTTATTTGGTCAAATAAACTCATTTTAATAATATAAAATATAAATGTTTTTCAAATGTTACCAAAGCTTAAACAAAATGATTAACAAAAAAACTACCATATGAATGTCGTTATTGTGTTTTATATTTCGGCATTAATTCTCATTATTTATTTTGTATTTGGTACATGATGACTTATTTAATGTATTTTTACAAAAAAAATTTGAAGTACCCCCTTGGGTTTCTTCCAAGTACCCCTGGGGTACTCATTTGAGAAAGCCTGTTGTAATGCCTCTTTCTCCATCTGGCTTTCACACTTAAAGGCCAATATACAGACAACAAAATATATATATCAAATTAGCATGTTTATCTGTGTAAAATATGCCCTTAAAAATTCAGTAGTCGTTTGTCTTGTTTGTGAAGCCAGTATTACAAAAGTTTATCATGTCATATTTTCCATTTTAAGGAAATTTAAAGACTTAATACATACAGCGGATCTTGGTGGAGTTTTTTTTCCGGAGAAAAGAGACTTAATCTCTGCTTAGTTTTAAGAGCATCCACATCCATAATGTAATCCATCATAAACAAAGCTTTGATGCTATGATTTGTCCTTTCCTGTTTAACTGCTATTAATGGGGGTAATGCTTGGGGCTATAACAGTGAATGAGCTCAGTCTGCTCGCATCTTCTTCCCTCTGCTTCCTGCCCTCCAACATCCTCTGACCTGACGGAGCTCCAGAGCTGTTTACTATACTACTAAAAACAGCACACAGTTGAGGAAGAAATACAAGCACTGCAGGCAATTAGTGACAATGTGAGATACAAACCCTCTGCTCTGGCTGCTAAGCAGAAAAAAAGAGCAGGGGAAAAGCCTTTGAGAGTGTATAGTAAACAAATAAATTTAAGTTAATTAAGCATGGAGGTGTGTGAATGTCTGCACAGTGGAAGTTTGGCAGAAGAAATGAGGCTCCTTGGAGGAAAATTCCAGATGCAGAGTACAGCAATGTAGTCAGAAAGTTTCCCAAGTCAAGTGTTGACATGTCTGACACACAGGAGAAAACACAACTAACTGTTAACCACCTCAAAGTTTCACCACTGCCACCACAGGAGCTTCAGTTCTAAAGAAATGACTAAATTGCGCACATGCTTTCAGGGCACACCCCCAGTTTTGTGCACTTTTTTCCATTTCTTAAACTTTAGCAGTGATGACATATCAGGCTGTACCTTGTGTCTGTACTGACAGCTCTGTGGTCCATGTCAAAGGCCACTGCACACATGTACCCAGAGAGGCAGGCACTTTTCACCTCCAGCAGTCAAACTAGGCATCTAGAGCGGGGAGTCAAACTCATGTTAGTTTAGGGGCCAATACAGCCCAATGTGACCTAAAGTGGGCCGAATCATTAAAATAATAATATAATCATACATAAATAATGTAAGTTCCAAAATGTGTATGTCTAACATCTAAGTCTTAGAATGAAAAAGTAAGATTATATTACTGAAATGGTTATATCTTCAAACTACCCTTTAAAAAAATGGGAAAAACATGAACAACCATGAAAAAATTTAAATTTATCATGAAAAACAGTGCAATTTTAACAACTTATGTCATTATTTTGCCTCATCTTCTCATTTTCAAAGTTTATTACAACCTACAGGTCACAGTGGATCTACAAATACATAAAACATTTAATACCAGACAGAATATTGTTAAGATTACACTTAGATCTCAATTTATTATAAAAGGCTAGTCTGTAAATGTAAACTTTTTTGTGTAATTTTACTTTTTTTTTAACACTAACAGAAAAAGGAAAAAATTTGCAGGTTTCAATATTCATAGTTTATTATGACTGTATTTTACTGGTCTGACCCACTTTAGATCAAATTTTCACTTCCATTTTTATATACACTATTTTTTAGATATATTTACATGTCTTTTCAGTTTTTATAAAATTACTAATTTCAGTGCTTATACTCTGTTATGTTGAATTAGTATTAATTTCTCTTGATTGGGCACATTTGTGTTCTGTATGCTGTGTTAAAGTTAGTTTTGGTGTACTAATGCGTGTTTATAGCTACTTTCTCTGAAATAGTTGCAACCATAGAAGTTTACGTAGTGAAACTGGGGGTGGGAGTAAATAGGTTCTACTTCCTCTCACTTTCTTTTGGTTGCTAGGGCTGTATTTTAATAGTGAATTGCCGTATATATTCATATATTATGTATATTGTGTACACATAAAACTCTCTATGTATATACTGTTTACAGAAAATTATTTATGTATATCTGTGTATATATATAATGAAATGTACATAATAAGTATTGTACGTGGAATGCACAAGCCTGAAATAAACAATAAAATTAAAAGAATTGACTTGAAAGTATTTTAAAATCATTGATTAATATTTTCAGTGTAATTTATGTTTCACTAACTCATCCCACAGGCCATATTTGACCTTTCAATGGGTTGGTTTAGGCCTCCGGGCTGCATTTTTGAGACCTTTAGTCTAGAGGAAGCATAAGAACGAGCTGTGCTGTTAGCAGGTGTTAGTCTCTCTGATGTTCCGTCATTGTGCGCTAAGTCTAAGTGGAAAATTTTTCACATCACAGCAACAGTATTGATTATCCACCCTCAGTTTCCCAGAAAAAGCATTAATGTTTTCAAAGCCTTTGAAACCAGAATGAGCAATTTCAATGATGCGATTGAGCCATATGTTTCAAAAGACCTTGGTTACATCTGAACAGATTTAACTGTCACGAATGCTCCTACAACAGCACCTTTTCAATAAGGTCAAAGTAAGCCCAGTATAGGTCTTAGACAGGACCGCCAGAACTTATCTTAAGCTGTCTGTGTTATCTCTCTTGCATGCTTCGCTGCTGACTAGTTCACAGATAAAACTGATGCCAGACACCGTGAAGTTAAAGGTGACACGAACAGTTTTCAAAACCTTGACTTCTCACTTTTTTGCACAAATCAATCCAAAGTTGGTTACTAAAAATACTAATGCATTCATGGTGATTTCACATAATGTACCAAGACTTTTGAGGATGGAGGTAAGTCGGTCTGTAGGAGCCGTTGTTTTGAAACACTAGTGGTTCGTGAAATCACCACAAAACCAAGGGGAAGTGAGAACGAGAAAAAAAAAAAAAAAAAGCGGGCCTGTCTCAATGCTGTGACTTGCACGACAGAGAGGCAGAACAGACGAACGATATGAGACTGGAGCCTGCAACATCTCACAGCTTGTAGCACAGAGAGGAACTCAACAGGGGGAACAACAAATTTAACAGAAAAAAAAAACTTGGCAACCAAGTACTTATTACTTGCCAAACTATGTCCAGACATACGCATATCACATCCTTTTTCTGTGACAACAAAAAGAAGTATTTATTACATATTTGCATTGGTGTGATAATAACTGTATGATGGCATCAGATGAGAGGGGAAAGGACAAAAGACTTCCCTTTTTTTTAAAGACAGATTAAACGGTTCTTTTTAAGTTCAAATTTACTCTAAAACCAATGTTCCTCTCCCGCTCCTCATCCATTATTATGCTAACACATCTGTGCTTTTTAAGCCATCTATAAGCTGCTAGATATTAGGAGGTAGGGTAGTGTCCCCAATACATGGGGTTTCTCCATATCATTAAGGATTACCCTTTTGCTCGTCAAACAGTTTGACAGTTTGAGTACAGCCTCTTCTGTGGGGTTTTGTCTATAAACACCATTTATTCAACAGATTTTTTTTTTTGTGTGTCGCAGTGACTTGTCGCGTTTCCTCCACTGTCAGTTCGTCTTTGCAACTTTGTAATTTTATTTACAGCAGCTATTCATGTTCTGTGAGACTCTTAGCGTGGCAGTGAGAAGAGCCGGAGACAAAGAGCTGCCTAAAGAAGGGCATCATAGAGCCTCGGGAGCCATAACCCGCATGACCGGCAGACACCCCCACCCCCACCCCCACCCCATGTCTGCCCCAATGGGGGGTGGGGGATCTCCAAGGGTGGCGCCTCAGAGGCAATTACTGTAATACCTTCACCCTCAGACCACTCCTGTCAAATTAAGTCACTGGGGTCCAAATTATTCATGTTTTTATTTTGCTCTGTTTTGCATATTCTGTTTTTTTTTATGCAGCATTCTGATTTACAGGACCACTAACCCATCTCCTCCCCTTATATATTTTAAACTTCACCGCAGAGATCAAAAGACAAGGCCACTAAGAGGTGATTAAATCCACATCAAGAAAGATTTATTTAGCACACATCTGCGGCAGACATTATATAGTAGCCTATTAAAAGACTTCATTACAGCACGTACTGTGCAATCAGCTCTAAAGAAAATCTGGGGCTCCACATTAAGAAACTACTTTTTAAGATGCTAAATCCCCCTGTCGAAATGTGAGTGAAGATTCATGGAGCTTTACTGAGAATAATTCAAATATTATACGGCATCACTCTTATCCTTACCTTTGAAGACACAAAATCTGTACAAAATCTCCCACTGTTACTCTAATGTGTAACTGATTTGTGCTTCATATAAACGCTTAAAACTGTTCTCGAAATTCTTTACATAGAACAGCGGTAAACCACAAATGAACATGTCGCCTTGTGAACTGTTGGGCTTTGCATATGCAAAGGTAGCCTAGTGTTAACCACATGACGCCCTTAGTACATGCACAACATACACTGACTGTGACTTGTCTGAAGCAGAACTAAGTTGCATCCAAGCCTGCATTACAAAAAAAACAAACAAACAAAAAAAAAAATGGTCTAAAGGCCAAGTTGTGCTTGATTCAAGTTTCAGTCCCTCTGTCCTTCTCACACCTTCCCATGTTCTTGTCTACACAATGAGGTCTCCCCTAATGAATGGCTTTGAACCCTCTTTTAGGTCTCTTTTGTCCTGGCTCCCTGATTCTATTCTCCTCTGTTGCTAGACCTTGAACTCCACCCCTTCTCATGTTCTGTTGTGTCAGTGCTAAACTGTGAGGTTGTCGTGAGAGAGCTAGCGATTATTTGTTGCATACCTTGCCAACAAACACAACACATGAGAACATATACCCATGCGAATGCGTAATTGTCATGTGTATATGTGTGTGGAGAGTTGCTGTAAACCGTGACACTAGTATTTGTTCCACTGATGTTTCTCTGAACATCATAGGAGACAGCCATGAGACAACCTGCCAAGAATCAAAGACAAGCAGAAGAAGGGTAGAGGATGGTACTGGAGACAAAGCAAAGCCCTGCACAATGGAAAATGATAGCATCTTCACAAGGGCACAAAGCTGCCCTGATTGCTTCTGCCTGATAAGATGATGAATCGATGGAGGCCCTCCATCTCTCCTCATGGTCCAGTGTGGAAAAACAACTCCAGACTACTCTGGCAAACACAGATCCATTAAACAGGGCTCTGTTATTGGAGAAAAACACTGTTGCCTGGAGAGGGAACATTGCTGTGTCCACATAGCCCAAAAGTGTTCCACAGTATTTTATACAATTAGAAAATGTCCTACTTTCAGGATCAAATGTATTTCTAAGAAAAAAAAACCTTGTGATGTCAACATTCCCAAGACGTTTGCATCTTAAAATATAGAAAATGTGCAGGGCTGATATGGTTACAACTTGAGTTTAAAGACCAGTTAAAGTCTGCCTGGAAAGAGACCCGTGGGTATTTAAAGTTTTGGAGAGATACTGTGTCTTTCATTTCCTGGCAAAATTACACAAGTAAAAAAATATAAATAGAAACGGCCCCACAATAAATAACTCTTTATTCAACTTCACATACCCAGATTCAAAATTTGGAAAGAGTGAATTGCCAGGGGATATATTGCAAAAACAATAAACAGGTCAGAAAGTTGGTTTTGGTTCTGTAGTGTAGCTTTCCAGTGTGTTTGGGATGACAGCTACTTGACTTTGACCTGAGATGGGTCATTTTAAATGGATGTGTTTGAGCAGATGCCATATTAGTTTCAAGTAAACATCATCTACTTCCACTTAGTTTGTCTGTTTTAATGGAGCAGTCTGGCCTCCATCATGACCCTGCTTGTGTTTGGCTGGAAGTTAATTCCGTCATTTCTTGAAGCCTACAAAGGCTGAAGTTGAAGCTTTGACTGGATAAACAACAGTGATGGCTTTCAGTTTGCCTTATTTTAAGGTTAAGGTTTAAGGTTTACGTTTATTCAGTCACCATCCATAATACAGAAAATACAAATAGTGAGGCTGATTTTAAGTCAACCGACTGAATTCTGAAGACTGAATAGGATCAGGCAGAAGCTAAATGCTCAATCAGTTTTATTCTACCAATCAAAACATTAAAAATCATTCCTGCTTGTATCCCTCAAAACTATATTTACAAACCAATGTTCTGAAAACCATGTTACAAATCTTAAAATGTATATTTGTGTCATTCCATAAATTAACCCCAGAAATACATCTTTTTGTACATTTAACTGCTTTTCATACAGTGTACATACAGACCCTTCTGAAATCATACCTACTTTTCCAAATCAAGAACTTTTGAACAGTCGGGGAGTGACCTTCATCTGGCTCAAAATAATATTTGCACAGTTCTGTAATTAATCAAGTCATTGAATTTTATAATATGAGATTTTATAAACAGCGGAGTTTTGTGTGCATAATGATCAGCTCTATGAATGATTCATAAGGCTAGTTTTTGCAGCAAAATTATTGAATTACTTATTGTTTTGAAGGTGGATCCCCATTTTCAAAGTCTTAAAATTTTAAAAATGTTTCTTCGCAGAAGGGAGTTTCATTTGCAAACAAAATGAATGGCTTCAGCAGGATTGTAGACTTCTGAGCTCCCACTGGCTGCACAAGACAATTCAAAATCCAAGAAAATGGTCTCCAGCTTACTTCTGGATATGGGGAGGTGGGGTGTTGAAGTAATCCTGTTGAGTTTTCCAGCTGCACAAACAAAGCTGACTACATAACAAAGGCTTCCAAGAGAGAAGAAGAAAGAGGAGGAGGAGGGCTCCAAAACCACATCATCTTCATGTGTACCTGCTCTAAGATCACTACAGAGTGAGTGCAGCAAAATGACCAGAAATCAGGAAACCACGACATGACCACACTGATTAAGCCTGCTGCTAGAACAGACAGCATGAGGTTGCTCCCATCTACTTCATAAATCACACTGAACAACCTAAAGAGAGGTTGCAAAGTGTTGCCAATCCCATCCAAACCACAGTAGAAACCAGAAACTTTATATTCGGCCTACTTATCATTGTCTCTGAAAGATGTATAATGTTCCTGTCTGCAGAGCAACATTGCACAATAAAAAATGCCAGTCAAATCTTGAAAAACCATTTTCAGCATTATTTGGAACTGGCAGAATTTTAGAACAGGGGCTGGTCTCGGCTTGATATGTGACAGACGAGAAACACCCTCACTCCATCCCAGAAAGTGTCAGAAAATCCTGGCATGCTGGTACAAGCATCAGTGCCTGGTCATGGGGGGTCTTATAGTTTGTCCAAGTCCCTCAAGTGGAAAAGGAATGTAACAGGAGACTTTAAAGTTAATGGATTCAGTCAATGAGTAAAACACCTTCCTAAAATACTCAGACCTACTTGTGTCATTGAAACGTTTAAGCTTAAAGGAAATTAATATTTTGTTTAAAAGAGTTAAGATAATTTGTTGAAATATAACTACAATTTACAATGTTATCTTCATTTGTGGAAAATATGTTTCATTTCATGCATATGATGCATTGTTTGTTATACTGGACTTGACGTAAAATGTTTTTTATTTCGGTTGTACTGCTGATATCATGAAGCTTGGTGAAAGTATGAGAAGCTGCAAGTTATGTTTAGCCCAGACATGCAAAAAGCTTTGACCGAGCCACGTCTGCTGCAGCTGGCATAAGAAGCTAGCCACATAAGGTATTTTGTAATACTGTGTGCATTTGTAATGTGTAATTTGTAATCGCAGTTGTTCAAATCAACATATGTTTATTTAGCATGTACAAAATTGAAAGGAGTATTCACCTATGATCTCCGAAGTAGCAGGTGGTCATGAGGCCGGATAAGCCTTTTACTTAATGATGCAACAACAAATCAAATTGATCCAAATCTATTCTTAAAAGAGTTGGCAACAAATTTGGCAGTCGATTCGTTGGGTCTTGAGCATCTTATTAATGACATATGTGCACGCTGCGTAGTGCAACAGAGGAAAATACAGGGTAGCGTGGCTGAGGCTTTGGATGCTGGTGTCCTGTCAAGCTACCCCTTTGGCCGCAACATAATGCGCTGTTTATGTAACATAACTTAAATTTGGAGGGAAAAAATGGACAAAATCCCACAGTGCAGTACATTTCAGGAAAACAGAGCTGCTGTAGTCACCAGGAACATAACGTAAACCTAGCTTAATACAGCTTACCATGCTTATATGATTGCTTTAGCCCACTAGCTGGTTAGACTCTATTGTCGTAATTATAACATCTCTGTTTATCAGGTCACCAGACTAATATAAGCTATTGTTGACTGGAACTCAGATATATTACGCTCATTTGATAGCCTATAACTGGAGCTGGTTGAAGACTATAGCTTGCTAGTCTCTAACCATAACTAGTCCATTACCTAGCCATGTGGGGATGTAATCATTAGTGACACATCCCACCTCCTCTAAAAGCGAGAAGTAAAAAAAGACGCCCCGTACCTACATCACATGACTCATCTGCAAATTGAGTCTTTTGTGTTTATCCAATGAATCAGTTCATTAATAAAATAATCTACAGAGTAATCAATTATGAAAATTATTATAAGTTGCAGCGCTACTTTTACCATTTACTTTGTATGTTGCTTAGGACTCAGTTAAGTGCCTAAATCTATTGTATTTTATTTCCTGTCGTTTTCAGGGTGAAGAGGTTCGTTTGTGCTTCTAAGGTGTGCAATGGCTTACTCGGCCGTCTCGTCTTAGCAGAAAGTTACGTTCCAAAGGTAGTGCATTCGTAGCTAGCCCAGCTACACAGATGGAAAAAAGGTCCACTCCAGAGACGTTTTTGGGTTAAAGAAAAACATAAAACCCCCGCTTTATTGTCGGTTCCAGGTTAACCACCACTTGGTTCTAAGGGATATAGCTGACTAATACACTTGTTTCACCAACTGCTAATAACCGAGAGGCAGGTAAGAAAACCATTTGCTTGTGTCACTTCTGAGCACAGACTGTCACATAAAAGAAAATAAACAGAACATCTCGCCCACATATGCGGTTTTAAAGGGCCTTCACACCTTTTTATCTACATATACAGAAATATATAAACATGAATTATAGTGTAGTTTTAACATTCTTCATCACTATATAAACTTCAATAATGAATTATATACCATTAAACACTATTAATGATCAAATTATATTCTTATCGTCTATGCATTGTCTTATTTAACACATTTTGAACTTATTAATTCTATTTATCTCAAAAAACTGTTCTTACACCTCTACACAGGGTGTTTGAAAATCCAAATTTAAGCACCCGTCTTTAAGAGGACTGTGCTGTGTTGTCATTTTGGAGCCACACAACTTTCATTCTTCCTCTAAATATTACCTTATGTAAAAGTTTGTGTGATAATAAAAACAGACAATTTTCAAGATTAAAATGTTTAAAAAGAAGATAAAATGCATAAGTTAAGTAAATGTGTATATAAATCTCTACCTAGTACAAGAGAGTAAGCAGTCTTTAATGACATCCTAATCTCAGTTGTGTTTACGAAATGAGTAAAAGCAGAGGACGCCATATTTATTTCTCTGATCTATGGCACTCCCAGCTCTTGGCTGTGAATCAGAAAACTACATGCTGTCAGCTGTGTGTTGTGACTTGTGCTTGGGCAGCTTGCGAATAGAAGGAGTTTATTTTGCTCCAGCTGCCACACCCAAGGAAAGTGTTTTTCAGGCGAAGGGGGAGTACTGGTTCAAACTCAGTATGGAGAACCCAGACAGCTGTCCACTAAAACACTAATAATATCACACAGAAAAGCCCCAGAGTTGTTAAACTGCATGTTTTGTCTTCCACGACTCTACTCTTTTTTCAGAGGTTACTGTATACACTGGCCTCTGACTGGTTTCATTTAAGCAAGTAAAACCAGGGCGTCTCTTGCAGGTCACGCCTCTGATGTTTCAGTGTTGTTACCTTTTAGATCTGGCTGAATAAAGTGGTGTGTATAGACAACAAAAGAGAGGAAAGTGTCCCAGAGGAAAAGCCTTCTCGCTGCTTCCTATTAGCGGACCGCTCCCAGGCCTGAGCTGAAACCCGAGCATCCTTCAGGGATCGACATAACCCACCCACCACCCATCTCCGCCTTCAACCCCCTAGTGACCTGTTCCATTAAAAAAAGTCCCGCAAACCCCGTTCCCACCACTGAATTACCATTAATTTATTTACTTGCCCATGCACTTATACATCTATTTATTTATTCAACCCATCTACTTGTCTTCATTTCTCACGCTATCCCAAGTAGTGTCCATTGAGAAGGGTCTGATTACAGTGGTGGAAAACAGGGCCATTGAGAACTATAAGCTGGTTCAGCGACACATGGGTCCTTAACTGATGATGTCATGGACTGAACTAATCCAGTCTCCCTTCGCTTTCACATAAAAAAAAAAAAAAAAAAATCCTCTGTTTTCACAAGCAAGACCAGCACCATCTAAGCTGTGGAGCATGTGGCCAATAAGACTGTTCACCATACCCCTGGGTCACTCTTGCCAAGACCATGGATGGTGAAGTGCGAAACCTGGCAGTAGTCCAGCCTGGTGGTCCTGCTGGTCCTGCTGGTGGTTGGTGTTGTTTTGATGCAATGGGCCATGAGATCATATGGTCCAAAGGCAGACGGCAGGCTGGCTGCATCATGCCCTGTCTACAGCCTCCTCTAAGGCATGCTGGGAGAAGCACCTGAGTCCATAAGCGGATGTGTTCTCCCCAAACAAACCAAGCTGCTCTTGCCCAACAACAGCATCAATGAACCTGCTGACAGGGCCTTCAACACTTGATAGTCCACTCCTAAAGCTGCAGAGCATGTTTCCTCTTTGCCCCTCCTTTCGTGTTGTTCTCACTAAAAGATGTTTGCCGATCTTAGTTCAACAAGCTTTAAGCGTTTATGTGCATTTGAGTGTTTGGTTTCTCACACTCCGACTTCAACTGCCAATTGAGATAGTATCGCCACAAACCCTGTCCTTTTTAGAGAAGCCTGCTAATGAACAACACACCATATGGACTGAGCTAGACCGACCACAGGAGAGAGAATGATGGATGGGAGCTTTTATCTGGGCAATAAACATTAGTTCCTTTACCTTATCATCTTATCTTGCTGTGATTGCTGGATTCTTCCACAACAGGATGCCTCATGACTGGAGTACTGACACCTACATATCCTCTTTAGGTGTTACTATTGTGTAAACCTAGATTGAAAACAACATTTAGCGTGTGTATAGTCTATTTATGGAGAGTTTACTCTTATCCAAGTACCAGATAATCTAGCATGTGGCACTATGATTCTACAGTTGCGAAAAAAAATCATTAGATCATCAACAGTCATCAAAAACAATGGTTAGGCAATTAAGTACTAACTTCTGTGTGTATCATGTGGCTAAAACATACAGAAAAGAAAACATGGAATGTCTAAAAGCACTGTTTTTGGCAGTGAAATGCCACAGATATTGATGTAAGAACTGATGTATTTGGGTTATTATCAAGAAAAGCTTGAAAAATGGATAGATATCAGTTCTGAAATTAAACTCATATAAACTATTAATGTTATCACTATATTTGTCCAAATTAATCTACCTTTAGTTGTACCATTTCTTTAAAAAAAAAAAAAAAAAAAGCCTATAGCTTCTTATCTGGGCATTGCCTTTATTTTTGGAACTGAGGTTACTAATTTTGTTCTTCTCATGTGCATGTATGAAGACAGAATGACAACAAAGTTTCCTTCCATCCTTAACCCAAAAAGACCCCAATATCCCCAGTGACCCAAAGCATCTACTGATCTAAAATGCTTAATAACCTTAGAGCCACTAACCTCACCAACCATGTAAATAATTGGTGTAAAATACAGTTTATCATCTTTTCATTGTTGTCAGATTTGACCCCTTTAGATGTTTAGAGGCTTCATAGTTACCATGGAAACACTGTCATATTCTACAACATTGATTCACAGTAAAACCAATGTAGTTTGATCAATGACAGTGGATGGACAAACTTGTTTTATGTTCAGTTAATGAGAGATTGGACTGAAAAAGTCATTTTTTTCCCTCTAGTTTTCTCTGTTTTTGGTATGATAACCCTCAAAGGTAATCTCAGCACTATGATTAGATTGATAAAATAAATATAGAAAAATACATGACTTTCACTGAAAAAAAAAGCTAAATGGAGAGGATAATGTTATAGTTAATGATAATAAATCACTAAAGAAAAATTAATTTGGGAACTGACACAAAATTGGGTCTTTTGGGTTAAATGATGGGATGATGATACAAGCAAACATCCAAAATTAGCAGTCCTAGTATTGGAAATGCCCAATCACATTTCGTTTTTGAAGATTTTTAAATGCATTAAGATGTGATAATGTGTCCAAACTTAAAATCTAATTTGGTCTTTGTGGTTAAAACACTTCCATGCATTAGAGCTTTTCTTTAATTTATTAATCTCTGTGCTTCCTTTCTCTGGATAGCCCATCTTCACCCTCCAGATTAACTCTGGTACATGGGGATAATGGAGTCTTTTGTCTTATTAATACATCCTTTCAATACAATGCCTTCTTAGAGTGACGGATGAACAAGCCTCAAC
>JAPTGZ010330666.1:0-25167 GCA_029814645.1 Fowleria isostigma | reverse complement strand
GTGGCCGAAACAAGTCCTGTCATCACACAGGTTAGCAGCACGGGACGCAGAAATAGAGCCCATGTGTTCAGATGGTGGGGGGGGTGGGGGGTGGATGATGATGGTGGGAATGACGGGAGGAGGGGGTGGTGGTTGTGGTGTAGGTGCAATATGCTGTTTTTAAAATATCACTTTGATTCTCTTAATATATTTCTATCTATATAAAGATATTTTATACAAAAATGTCCATAAATGGTTTATGTACATCTATTTATGTACAGGTAGAATTGAATATTATCTGTGTGCCGCTGGCTTATGGTGATACTGGGATGGGTCTAACACTACAGGGCGTCTCAGCCTAAGACTCCTCCTGTGTCCCCACAGATGCGAGCGACAACTTGGCTCTGTCTCTGCCCGCGGCGGGGCATTTGGTGTCATTATTTTCCGGCTCGTGCCTCCGGACGTGCATGGGCGAGGGGCAGTGCTTGGAGGGCGTGCCAGAAGGGTAGGGCACCTGGCCGTTCTTCTCGTCTGAAAAAAGTTGTTTAATTACGTCAAAGAAGTTACTCAATGGGCTGCCTAGGTACACAGACGGGAAGAGAAGAGGACAAAAAAAAAGGGGGGAAAGAGAAGAAGAAGAAGAAAGAGAACAAACAAACTAATGAACAATGGGGTTCACAGGGTCGAGACGCGGCTACAGGTAAGACAGGGCAAGCAGAGGCGGACGGGGAGGACCAACGGACACACAGCGAGGATGGGAGCTGCTGGGGCGGCCATGTGGAGCTCCAGTTAAAACATGCATATGTCACAACACAACCAAGAAATACAAACAAGGAGCCGTTAAATCAAAAACCAGAAACTACAGCTTGCTGGCATGAAGACAAACACGTTGGTTCTGTGTGAGTCAGTTCTGTTCTTTGATGTATCTGTAGCCTAGAGGTGTCATCTGTGTGCATTGGTGTCAGGGCCGTTTCTTGCTATAAGCAAACTAGGCGAATGCTTAGGGCCCCCAAACCACCAGGGGGCCCCATATGAGAAAAATTTAAAAGTCCTGTCTTTATCTGTATCTATCTCATATGTCTATTACATTCCTTATATACTTAGAGAAATGTAGGATGTAGATAAAATAAACTGCAGTGATCAGCTGTGGCTGGTGTTTTTGTGGTATTATTAGATCATATTTGTCACACAGTTAGTGATGTAGCAGGCTGCCAACAGGTACGATGGGAATGATTGACAGCTACCACCTACCATTCCCGTTAGTGAGAGTATTAAACAAAACAAACAGCATAATGGCATCAAAAAGATATTGTATTTTCTTATTTAAATTAAATATTTTTTATAAACACTCAAAATCTGTTTTATTTACTGACATATAAAGGATTGTTGTTTTCATTGTGTTATAGTTTTTATCAGTTTAACTTGTCTGAGTACCTCAACTTAAGATGTTTAATTTTACTGTAGTCTGTTTTGCTCATGAACTGTAATAGATTGTATCATCTTATCTACCATCTAAAGGATTAGGAATCTGATCATTGTCAAACTAGGGGCAGCATCTTGCTTAGGGCCCCCATGAAGCTAGAACCAGCCCTGAATGGTGCAAGTCTGGTCAGCCAGAAGCAGATGATGGACGAAGGACAATGAGGAAGCTTGAAGCTTCAACAAAACGTTGCCCTTGAACAATCAAGTCCCAGCATCGTTGCTTCCTTTAATAAAGCTTAAATGCTTGTGGAGCTTCACAGACACCACAAAAGCAATGAAGGGAAACTTAAACCTGAACAAGCACCAATGAACTACGCAACAAAGATATTTGGACTTTCCAAGAGACTACCTCAACACATTTCAGATGTCTGTTACTTTAGCTAATAAACAATAAAAGCTGGACAAAGACACTAAATATGGCAGGAGTTTGCATTTTCAGTGTTTGAACTAAAGTAAATACAATCGATGATTTTACTGTAACAGATTGTGATGAGTGATAAACAGTGGGCGAATTAAAAGGGAAGGAGAGGACGTGTCATTGTCCTTTCTAAAATGAAAAACTATGTTCCCTCTGTTAACCAGAGAAACTTGACAAATCGCGCCAGAATAAAAATTAAAGGTGTGTTTACTCACTACTTTCATCAACAGCCTTACAAATGCATTTGTAATGAAGAGAGAGGGAAGGCCACTGCATGAAATAGAATTGTAGAATTAGAAAAATTACAGTTATAGTATAAGTAAAATGTGTGCAGGGAGCACTTACATTGGGTCATTACTACTTTAAAATATTTCTGGTGTTTTAAATAATAATAATTTCTGAGCCATTATGAAGTGGTCAGTTCAGTGTTTCAGGTTGTCACCAGCGACCTCTAGTGGTAAAGGGATAAAGCTAAACTACGGGGATCTGTTAATATTCATTTTGTACAGGATTTGGGGAATGGTGGTCGTAGATCATTTCTAAAAATCTGACAAACAGGTGGTGTTTTAAGTCTTTTTTCAGGGAGTCATAATGACCACTGATGACAGAACAATAAGCAGGGTTCCTACAGGTTTCTACAGGCTAAATTTAAGATTTTTTTATGACTACTTAGAACATAATTTAATGCCTATTTCATAGCCATACTGGCAAAAATCCTAAAATCCTAAAATTTAGAAAATTTATTTACATCAGCAGAGATTGAACATTATATGCATACTGAACACAGAACTGAACGATTGGTGATCATTTCTCACCAGAGGCTGCAAAGTTAACTGTAATTGGTTCCTAATTTCAATATAAATTTTTGGATTTGAACAAGTGGAAGAGAGTAGACTAACACTATTTTCTATACAGTTTGGACACAGACATATTTAAACACAATATAGCCAACAAGTTTATGATAACATAACTTCAGACCTACTATATAAATTTAATACCTTTTGAAGACTTTTTTAAGGTATTAAATGCAGATTCGTAAATTCAAGACTTAAGACTTTTTAAGCCTGAGTAAGACTATACTACGTGCCCCGAAAATAATCTTATTGGACAGTACTTCAAATGCGTCTATAAAGTGCTTCAGATTATGTCTAATTTATTAAAAAAAACTTCCTAATGTGTTCACATCAATTCAAAGTCCTTTTTCAGGTCCTCACCAATGGCCTTCTAGGGTAAAGTACTAAGAGTACGATTATGTACTTCAAAAAATATTTTATATAAGCTTCTGAGTCAAAAATACTTGCACTTGGTGATTTTTTTAAAGGCTTTTTCTACAAATACTTCAGGTGTTTGAGTTGCAAGACTATGTAGGTGCTCCAAAACTGATCATTAACTTTATTTTGATCATACAAGAGTGCGTGCTGTGAAATTTAGTCACACTTTGTGATGTGAATATTAGTCATAGTACTGTGTGTGACTCTCATGGGCCCACTTATAATGTGAGTTCATACATAAGTTGATTTGCCAAATCATTTTCTTTAAAAAGGTGATTTTCAATCTAAATACATCATTTTTTCCTAGTAAACAAAGATTTAAAAATAAAAAAATATTAACTGAATGTGTGTGTCTCACAGTGTGTATAAAACTATTCTTGAGCTAAACACAGTCACTTTTTCTACAGAGCCATAATGGTCCCGCAGTGGGTGGGTGGAGTAGGAAGGACATCCAAAATAAGAAATGAAGCAAGGAAAAAAAGCAGTCCACGTTCTTTTTGTTAATGATGCACACAGAGCACATCTCTGGGAACCATCAGTCACACACAGTACTATTCTGAATACTTGACAGAAGCTCCCTTTGAACAGCAGAGTCCTATGGGCCGCCAAATGAACGGTGACAACATCAGTAGTACAGGCAGGAGAGCTGCACAGATGACAGAACACACATTCAAACATACGCCGGAGTTGGAGAGCGCCTGTGTATCAGCATGGAATAAAAAGAAACTGGAATCTCTTATATGTCTGGTTTACATTAAAACACCTGAGTTTTACAGCTGACAGCCTGACATTATGCCTGTACTGCAAAGACCGCGGTGGAACGGAGATTAGAGCAAACGTCATCTAAGCATGAATGACTAAATGTGTTTTGTATCGGACATGAGTGAATGTGCCAAAAGTTGGATTTGATTGCTCCATTATCCAGCTGGAAAACTGTTTCGGCCAACCTCTCCTTCATGTTCCTTTTTCTTTTCTCATGTGTAAAGAATTCCACATTCGGTCACTTCACTCCACCCAATCTGCACATTTTCAACAATGACAGGGACTTTCTAATCTTACACATGCAATAAAACAGAGTCACTGAATGCTTCTTGTGTAGCTCTGCATCTATGTCTCCCTACATTCTTTCCAGACCCGGCCCTACCTACTGTGAGATTTTATATGGCGCCCCCCCCCTCCATCACTGATTTAAATAGAATAACAAAAGAAATCTAATAGCACTGTTTTTACCATGGTCTTTAATTTATAAGATAACATGTCACCCAGTTTATATGCTTAACAAATTATAAATAAATACCGCAATAAAATCTAAAATTCAATAGAAATACTCTCATCACAATGATATTACCACTAAAATATTCATGATGACACTTTGTACATTCTTTTGTTTTGGAAATGTAAAGCTGTTTGGAACTGTAAATGGAACTCTGTGAACTAACTCCATTTGTACTCAATCAGTTAGAGAAGATTGGAGGGGGACTTATTGGTATTATCATTTGTCGTAATATTAATTGAACATTAATTTCCATTTTAAGAGTTAATAGTAACAACTAGCTTTCATATGATTATACTGAAGGAAATTATCATGTTGTTTTAATTGAGGTATTGTTGAAATGTGCTCAAAATGTCCAAAAAGTACTTATAAACACACTGAAATAAATTAACTGAGTTTTATTTAGAAACAAACACATAAAATAACATCCACAGTGTACTTTGTTGGCAGAAACATTGTTCACCTGAGATTAAAATGTAAAAAATGTCAGCATATTTACTTTGGTAGAAATCAAATGTGTATACACCAACATCAAACAAAGTAATGTGGATGTAAGAACAATACAACTACATGTAATCAACTCCATAGTGCAAGTAGTTAGGTATTACCGTAAGTGTGCAAAGTGCAGTAATCAGTCAGAGTTTTCATGATAATTAGGAATAAAACGGTAATACTAACCATTGGGAATTCTACTGCGGTTTAGCATTATATTGGTAATCATTACCTCCCTATATTGAAGGTGAATTTTTATTTCCCAATTTTGTGGCGTCCCCTGGAGACCATGGCACTTTTAGTATTTGCCTATATTGCTTAATGTGTGAGGTGGCTCTGATTCTTTCTATCTTTCCACCCCTGCAGCGTCTTTCTAAGCTAACCCACAGGTATGCTGCTGTTTTCAGTGATTAGAGGACATAATGACTAAGGCTTGATGAAATCTTTTGTTTGACACATTGGTATGCAAAGCTACTTCTCCTCTTAATTATACCTATAGGCTTTTTTTTTCCCCCATGAGGCCTGTGGTCAGGTTACACCAAAGGTGTCTTAGGAGGCCAAAAGAAAGAGTGGAGCTGATTTGGTGGAACAATGACTTAATTACTGCTGAGTGCATAGTGACCTATCAGCAATTCATATTAACAAGGACTGGCACTGTGAAAGTGGAATGACATGAGATATATTTAAGCAAACTATGATCACAACCACCTGGCACTGATCTTTAAAGGGAAAAATACTGCTGTAATATAATAAATCATCATTTAAGCAAAATGCTTAGTATTTTCTATTGCTTTGGCTACCATGAATATCACACAACTGGCTAAATTTAATCTAATCTCAGCTAAAACCTTCTCCAATACTTATTGAAACTTACTGAAACAAATGTACTTTTAGTTGCACCAGGCATTAAAATGAGCAAGAAACTGAAGGAAACATAGGGTGGTCTAATAATTTTTTCCAAGACTGAAGAAGCCCTTCATCAACAAATGGAGTTTTTTAAATAATTTTACAGGGCTCCTACAGGCTTCTACAAGTTAAATTTAACACTTTTTAAGACCTTTTTAAGACTGCTTAGAACAGAATTCAACGCCCATTTGACTGCCATACTGGCAAAAATTTGTACTCCTGTATTTATTTACTCCATTACCTTGATTCCCACTGTTCCGAGTCATTTCTCACCAGGAGAGGCAAAGCTAGCCATAACTGGTTCCAAATTTTAATATAAATTGTCAGATTGGAATGGATCGTCTAACGTTACTTTCTCTGCAGTTTGGACATTTAACAGACACATTTAAACACAACACGGTCAAGTGTATGGCAACATAACTTAAGACCTACCATATCAAAGACTTTTTTACGGTACTACATGCAGATTTGTAAATTCAAGACTCTGAAGACTGTTTCAAGACCCCGTGGGAACCCTGTTTTCATTCTGTCTTTCTACAGTTTTTGCAGTGGTTGTGTCTGTCCATGTTTGGGTAGGGTTATATGTTGTGTCATGGATGGATCTTGTTCAGAAAATTAAAAATTATTTTCCTTTACAGTGACCGTCTCATTCATGTTCCTTTTATCAATAAAATACTTTTGAGAGAAAAAATATTGGTCACAACTGCTGTTCATTTCTGAGTGCCAGTGTGAGTGAATATGCAGGAAATATGTTTATGGTTACAGTTGGAAAACATGATTTTGGGCAACACCTGATGTTGGCCAAGTATTAGCTTAATTACATGAGACGACCATGAGAGGAAAAAATGGGGCCAAAGAGAAAAAAAGCCACAAAATAATACAATAAATATATGGGCTAAAATCCTTATTCTTAGACCACAACACAACAGCCTCTGGAAGGATGCTACACAAGCTTTGAATAATAGAAATGTGCCTAGTGTGTTTCCCATTTTAGTCAGCAGATGGAGCTGTTGTAGAGCAGATGGAAACACAGACACACAAACAGGGCAGTGATTCACAATGAAGGACACTTAAGAGCAGAAGGGACGGATTAGGTTTCTATGTGGCTTTCCCTTTTCTGTTTTCGATAGGCTGTTTAATAAAACAGCACAATGGGGAAAAAAATAGAATTATACCTGTTTAAGGACTCAAAACGTACGGCTAATGAGTCAGATGATCACCTTCTACAGGGAGGTCCTTAATATGACATGAAGTTTGGTAGTGATTACAATCGGAGCTGTCTGGATACCGTTTCTGTGTAATTAAATCTATCAGGGAAAGAATGACCCATCAGAGGTTTTGTAACTACCGAGCGCCCTCGGAAGAAGAAGATTGGTGGGACGGGGAAAATAGGGGGAGGGGACCCTCATTGTACTGGCATAAATAGGATGGGAAGCAGCAAGAGAGAGAGAGAGAGAGAGAGAGAGAGAGAGAGAGAGCGCGTTTGTCAGGTGTGTTGTCACTGTGAGGTGCAGTGCATTGTGGGAGCGCGTTGAGGTGCAGCGGTGTTGCCATGGTGACAAGCTTCGACGATCAGTCTTGGAAGTAGGAGTAACAGAATGCGAATCAGCTTACCCTACCTCTACTCTAATCTTCACTGCCAGGGCAACTAGACAACATTTGACCCGCAGTCAGTGCTTGAGAGCAACTCCCACCCTTTCACGGCACTGAGGTACAGGCTGATGCATGCAAAGGAAGCCATTTCGAGAAGCGTGTGAGTGTGGCTCGGGGTGGTTTCAGGCACGGGGGGGTACGGGAGGATTTAGCTTGGCTTCAGCAGAGAGAGTGGTTCGTCAAGGGGGGTGGGATGGTCGGATGAGGCAGTGGGTGAGGGTAGGGGTGAAGAGGTTTTGGAGGAAAATTGGTATATTTGTGTTTTTTCAAAGAGAAAGTTTGAACTCACCAGACAGCTGTTGGACTCCGGGCTGGTCATGTGTGCTTAACAATTGGCTCTGAATTGTCTCCACTACTCGCTTGAAGCGCCGGCTAGGTCCTAAACATAGCCACGCAAAAATAACAAACAAATATTTATATAAACAAACAGCAGCAGACTGTGGAGATTATATATAATAGAACAACAAAGAGAGAACATTTAACCAAAGGGAGAAACGATGCACACAGACATAAGGATATAGAGGTGGGTGGCAAAACTAAAATAGATAGAAGGCCAGAGATGATATATGGAGGCCAGCGACTTCCAGAGGGCTCCTGCTGTCTACCTGCTGTATACAGTATAGAGTCACTGATGTGGAAGGAGCAGCATGCTCCACTACCCCACTACTACACCCCATCCAGCGCAAATGAGTCACCACTTATTCGGCTAATGAGTATCTATCAGAAATAGGAGGAAAAGACAGTGTGTGTGTGTGTTTCTGCAAGAGTAAACATGCGCATACAATTGCGTAGTATGTAATCTTGCAGAACCAGGCTTCATTTCATCACAGCTCTAGGAGGTTTGGGGGAAAATCTTATCAAGCATTCAGAATGGCAAGAACTTTGAAGATCTCTAGGCGGCCCTTCCTTTTGGCAAGGAGTTTGAAACACCCACCTCTAGAAAAAGTGCTTCTGGTTTATTTTGCTGGCTTGATAAAAACAAGTTTTCCACAAAGTATCTTCACTAGTTTTGTTCAAGTGTCACAATATGATCACTCGTATGTAAGGAATGCCTCTCTTTTGGGTTTCAAAGACCCTTGTGAGCTTTAATTTCTCTTTGAGGCTGATGCAACAGAGGATGAGCGGAAAAATAACACTCTTTGATAACTGGTCAAGTCAGTTTGGTTTACTGTAGATAAGGTTACGTCCTGGTAAAGGTTAAGTCCTGCCTCAGGTGGAGGAGTTCAAGTATCTCGGGATCTTGTTCACGAGTGAGGTTAGGATGGAGCGGGAAGTCGACAGGTGGATTGGGGCAGTATCTGCAGTGATGCAGATGCTAAACTGGTCCATTGTGGTGAAGAAAGAGCTAATCCGAAAGGCGAAGCTCTCGATTTACCGGTTGATCTACATTCCAACCCTCACCTATGGTCATGAGCTCTGGGTAGTGACCGAAAGAATGAGGTCACGAGTACAAGCGGCCAAAATGAGCTTCCTTCATAGGGTGTGTTGGCTCAGCCTTAAAAGACAGGGTGAGGGGTTCAGACATCCAGGAGGGACTTGGAGTAGAGTCACTGATCCTCCACAATGAGAGGAGCTAGTTGAGATGGCTCAGCCATCAGGTGAGGACACCTCCTGGCTGCCTCCCTGGGGAGGTGATTTGGGCATGTCCGTATGGGAGGAGACCCCGGGGCTGACCCAGGACATGCTGGAGGGATTATATCTCTTGTCTGGCCTGGGAATGTCTTGGGATTCCCCCAGAAGAGCTGGTGGAAGTGGTGGAGGAGAGGGCTGTCTGGGCGACCCAAACCCGGATAAGCAGATGAAGACGGTACAGTACAGCAGGTAAGGTAACACATGTAGGTAAAATATACAAGAAAATATAAAGATCCCACACATTTTCCATATAAGAATTCCAGACGTTTCCAGACTCAAATGTTCTCTAGCATCTGCTTTCTAAAGTTTATCATGTGCATATGTAATTGATTTTACAAGCCAACTGTTAACATACATAAGATTATATTTGGACTATGCATGTGATTATGTTACCAAATATACAAGAAGACTGTAGCTAGCACTGTGACTCATACAAATCAATTATACCAGGTGTAGAGGCAGCCCTGTGTTGGAGGATGTGTTCAGTCTCACACACACACCACAATTCTTACCTTGGTTTTGACAACATCAAGCTTTCTTTGGCCCAGAGCGCCAGCTGCACCGGCTGCCACACTCAAATAATACATGTATTTTTGGAAATTCTGAATTGATATTTATAAATCATACTTGATTTTTTCTTTTCCCCTTATTTATCCAGATGAATAAAGTGACTAAAACCACAAGCCCCTATGAGTAGTTGCCAGTGTGGATGTGGTACTTGTTCAATGGTCTTATTGTAATGGCAAGTAGGTATTGAATTAGAAATGGATAGTAACATGTATCAGTGTTCTGACCTGAAAGCAGGGTGAATGTGACCGAGTAGATGCCGTTCTCCTTAGTGGCCGCTGTGCTCTCTGTGTAGGTGATATCCACTTGGAATTTGACCGGCTTCTGGAAGACTGTGGGGCCGGCTGTGGACTTGTACTCTGCTCGGAAACTGGTCTGAGAGATCACACTGTGGCTGAGGCTGGGGATCTGGGATAAAAATAGGAGAAGTCCGTAAAGGAAACTGGACAAAGAAGCAGAGATGGGGGACTAAAATAGGCAGCAAAAAAAGCAGAGTAATGGGATTATACATATGGAGCTACTGAGATTTATTTTTTCCTACACCTTAGAAATGACAAGGTGAATAAACCCTCATTAAAATATCCTCCATATACTACAAGCCATAGTTGAAACTCTAAGGAGATTAATGCCTCGGGGAGTAGCCATGCATGCCAGGGAGACTTAAGCTAATGTAATCTTGAGTCATCCAACAACATTGCACTCTCTCACCTAAAATGAATTTGTATGCCCAATGAACAGGTGAGCTCTGAAATTGTCATGTTTCGCCATAGTGCTGAAGAGGGTTTGACATTCCATTAATGTGAGTGTGCTGAGAGGTATAATTCCACTGATTCAGGTGCCAATCTCCTGTCTGGAATACCAGCTAGCATAACCCAGAGGAGAAAATAGCTACCTCCAGGGATAGAGAAACGGATTTGACACTGACCTGCACTGGCAGAGTTTGCATTTACTTAGACTTTGTTAAATCTAACTGGGGTGAGGACAGGTTCTGTTCAATTATGTACACTGAATATCAACTAGCTCTGTTGAATGTTTGTTGATACAGATTCTGCAGCTCTCGTCGAGAAATCCCTGCATCCTTGCATGTATTTGTACATCCATACTATTATTATCCCACCACACACACAGATAGAATCCATGCAATTTCTCAAAAACCTAGTAGTACATATCTAAATATAAATACACACATGCTCAGTGCACAATATTGAGGGCAAAGCATCTATATGCTAATGATCAATGCTCTCTGTTGATTTCTATTGACCTCAAGTGAGTCTGCAGTTAGAGAGAAAATAGAAGTGCTGAACACAAGCAGTTTACTGAATTGCTACATAAATCAGAAGCATGTTAGCAAATACTCGGGGAGAGGCTGCCACATAGCATAGCTGATTGCTGCTGCTTGAAAAGGCAACATCCTGCATTAGACTTCAAACATACAAATAATACTGCGACATGCACAAATACAGTGGGTGGATATTGAGAGGAGCAGGAGGGCCACAAGAGTACGAGGGGCGCATGAGAGAGGTGGAAGTAGGATAAGGGGGAAAAAAAAAAAAGAAATAAACGGAGTGGATTAGCATGTACCGATAGGAAGGCTTGAACAATGTCTGCCTTGATCGAGCTGAGAGGCTTGTCTTTGATGACGATGAAGATCTGCTCCTCTTTCTCCAGGTTGATGAAGTTACCAAACCAGGATTTTTTGGCAAGCCTGTGGGGTGAAGAGGAAGAGTCGTGAGCTTAACATAGTAATCTTTACAAAAATGGAGAGAGAGAGAGAGAGAGAGAGAGAGAGAGAGAGAGAAAGAGAGAGTGAGAGAAGCTCAGGGGAAACAGAAAGAAGCCAACGTAGGATACCCTGAGGGAAAAGAGCTAAAACTGTGCAAGGGAGAGTTTTCTGACATTTCGCCTTCTGTGCAACTTCAGTGTGTTTGTGTGTGTCAGATAGACAGACAGACAGACAGGCAGGCAGAGAGACAGATGAGAGAGTGAGATAATTGAGCCTCTCTGTGAACAGAACTGTCGGTCCAGAAGGGGCAGAGGTAGATGAATTCACTACTGGCCTCAACCCAGGTGTACCTGCACCCACTAATAAGCCATATGGACTCCTGTTTTCTGGCAAATTAATATTTCATAAGATTCATGAAATTGCTGATGAAATTACACGAGTCAAACTTTGGCAAAGAGAAAATCCCCTCCAGTTTCCCTCTTACATATAAACACTTGTTTTTCACCTACTTATTACTAATATTTTATTATGAAGACTTTCATAATGACATAATAACTGCTGAAGTATCGGCGAGGGATTGCCTGTGCATTAAGAGCCTAGTGACACCTCGGAGAAGGCATTTTCCAGCCTCTCCAACTATTTCCAGCAAGAATGTTCTCCCCAGCCAGGTGGAAATGGCCAAGCAAGACAGTCAGCCAACCAAACAGGCATATCTAGGCCAAGCCTGCGTTATCAAGCCCCTGGGAGCTCAGTAACATCACACAGGCTACCTTCCCTCCCTCATAACCAGCCCGCTACCTGCAGCCACAGTGCTGTTTCTCCAAAACCAGACTAGACCCGAGGTCATTACAGGAAACTCAGCGGGCAGAATCAAACATTCATGGATGCAATACTTTCCAAAACATCGCGGTATCGGGAGGAAGCCTGTTTGAAGCAGTGACTGAAGGGCTGACAGGTGCTGCATAGTTATGATGGTAGTGGCGGCTTGAAAAAAAGTACAGCAACTACTCACTCGGGGGAAGACTCTGGTGTGAGGCTGGACATCTCCTCTTGTGTGGGAACTGTGGAAGCAGGGCCAAAGGTGAAAGTTTCAGATAAAGACAACAAGCAGATCACACTATGAGGTACAGCCCAACTCAGTGTAATTATTTAGTAGAGATGATAACATTGTATGATATAATGGGACAGTACAGTGTTTACTATAAAAATTTTACAAACCTCAAACAATTAGTCTGGATTACTTGAATTAGGGCACATATGCACAGTCAATGCTGCACATGTAATAGATTATGATCAACACAGCCACATTTTGAAAGCGTAGAGTTTAAGTGTACGGTATGTGCCTTCCGACACCATCCACTGTCAACAGATCAGTAATTTTACTTTGCATTAGTTGGTTTATTCTTATTCTTAGGGCATTTTCACACTGGGTATCTGAGTCCATATCAGAGTAGATTGGACCCCAAAGTCCACTTAATTTTATCACTGTGAATGCAAGCTTTCCATGCATGAGTACCGTACCTAAGTCCAGCTGAGAGGGTAGTCCTAGGTATGGACTATGTGGATTCCAGTACAGAAGGTTGCAAATGGTAAATGGTCTGTACTTATATAGTGTTTTTCTACATATTAATGGTACTCAAAATGCTTTACACTACTACTACTTGCAGTATGAAAGCGATCTGGGCCTGAGACCAGAAGTGACCTACTCACCACTCCAACAACGGAAGTGACCTAATAACATGAGACCATAGATGATGCTCCTGTTGTCTCCTGAAAAAGCCTGGGATCTACGTGGCATGGGCTCATCTTATCGACCAAACCACTTGTTGATATATCAGGGACAACGAAGGTCGCTCTTCTTCCCTTTGCTTTTAACAGTTTAATCAGTTATTATGCACTTCTTAACCTTTGAACCTTTTACTGAAGCCTTCTAGGGACTATGGTTTGACATTTTCTTCTGTCCTGTATTCTATTTTCTTATATTTATAATTTTTTTTTAATCAAAGTCCAGATCAGTGATGAGCCTCTGTGAAGTACTTGCCCATGTGTATCTGCTAGTGCCTGTTCTGTTTTAATGTTATAGAGCTGATGCCCTCTCTCTTCTGTTATTGCAAAAAAAAAAAAAAAATCTGCCTACGGGCATAAATAAAGTTACCTTGACCTTGACAGGCTAACTGATAGAAAAGTATTGCCTGTGAATAGAAGAGTCACTCGGTTGATGACGAAAGAGTTTGTCACTTCCATGTTTGTTGGATAACATCAAAATTCCTTCCACACCGCCGCCTGCTGTTTCAGCCCTATAACACCCACTTGTTTTTGGGACCGTGATGCGGTACGTACTTATGAACATAACATCTGCAGGAACAGTGTAATCATATCCAGGTACAGCATGGATCTGGATACCCAGTCTGAAAACACCCTTATTATGTGAGCTTAACATTTTAACATCTTGGTTCAGAAACTAACAGATTCCAGTGTCCTGTAAGGGAAACTGCAGTTTTTGTCACTGGAGATTAGTAAAATAAATATAACATACATTTAACATGACTGGTCATTAACACACTAGCTTTACTGTTGGTCCAGGAGTACATAGCTTAGCTTCTTGCTTCGTTGCTGTTACATCTGTGTGCATCTCCAAAATAGGGTCATGTCATGTATATATACCTCACACAAACTGCAGCACTGTTAACATCCAGTTTGATTGTTGCACTACCTTGCAGTTTCCTGCGGTGGAAGCGTGGTGAGCCCAGAAAGCTGTTCTTGATGGAGTTGAGGCGCGTCCTCCATGGCATGCCACCAATGGATGGGCTGGGGGGCGGTGTTGGTGTTGGGGTCCCAGCCGGGCTGTCCTTGGGAGTGTGCACTGGAGTGCCCTTGGGGGTGGGAAGGGGGCTGCCCCGAGGGGAAGGGTGTGGGGTAACCTGTATAAGGGGGATAGATTTGGGAGGATGGTCAGTGAAGGAAGAAGGAGCCGGCGGCACCGGGTGGAAATGGTGCAGCCGGATGGGCGATAGGGGCACCACGGGACTGAAGGGCACAGAGAGCTGAGGGTTGGCTGCAAAATGGGAGCGCCGTACCTGAGGGCTATTTGGGATGGAAGCAGAGGGTATTGGAGTTGGGGAAGATGGAGAGGTGGGGGTTGGGGGAACAGAGGAAGAGGGTGGATGTGACGGGAATTGGCAGGGGGTGGACGGTTCTGATTTGATTGTAGATATGGGATCTGGAGAGGTTTCTGGGAGTGGGTTAGATCGTGTGGCTTGAAGGGGCTTGGGGACAGTTCTGGTCTTGGCAGGGAGTGTCTGTGTCTTGTTTAGCGAAGATGGCAGGGGTTCGCTGTTTGGAGCGAGCGAGTTGGGGGTAGAGATACGTGGGCCCGTGCGATGTGGAATGGGCTCGGGGGATGGGCAGGGGCTGGTGTTCGGGGACTGCAGTATGTCGGGGGACAGAGGCGGAACACCAAACTTTCTGACAGGCTGAAGTTTGACGACATAAACCACAATACAGCAAAGAGCCAGAGGAGGAGGAGGAGGAGGAGGAAAAGAAAACAAAGAAACACACATGGGACACATGCAAGCACACAAACACAAAGACGAAGGGAGGCAAAAAAAAAAAGAATAGCAGAACAAACAAACCACACAGTAAGAAGGAGAATCAGCCAAAAAAAATATAGAGGAAGGTGAGATGTTTTCATGCACAGGAGAGATGGAGGCAGTTCAAAAAAAGAAAGACAGAAAAAGAAACATGCAGTTAGACCATTCAGGCTCATGTTGAACATAAACAAATGTGTAAAGGGAGAATAGAGCAAGCAATGCACACAGTTAAAACAGTCGAGACAACATTAGGAGGTGGTCTTTACATATAGGACTCTGTGGGCAGAGACAAAAGCAAGCAGGCACAAATGGTGTGAGAAACATGAAACAAGCTGCGAGTTCAATTTGGGTTACCGCAATAACAGAAGGGGCAAGATTATAGCATCTCAGCTGTGAAATTTTCAGTTTCTGGGGAGATTCATTGATCTGTTTGGTTTTGTTTAATAGTGAAGTTGCAGTCACAAAGGTGATAGAATATTTCCGTTGGACAGCCCCCTGTTTTTCCACAGACAAATGAAAGAAATAACCTCCCACAGTGCTTCTTGCCGAGAGCACAATCCAGGCTTTGGATAGGTTTGAGAAATCAATTTCCCTTTCAGATCAGCTTGAAAGAACCTGTGTGGTGCAAGGAGCTCGTCTTAGGATCCTGCCTAATCTTGAGCCTTCTCAGGTTACTCAGCTGGAAAAGTTTACTACAAGCTCCCCTGCTTGAAGCAAGAAAAATGTGGGATTTTCTGAAGCATTCCCTGAGCTGGATTTCCACAGAGCTCAGGCCACAGAAAACAGAGGAAAGGATAATCAGAGAAGATGGAGAGAGAAGAGGGTTTTAGGGTGGGAGAAATAAAGCTGTGCTGTCATGTCTCCTGCATGTGCTCGTCTGTATGTTGTGGTCTAGGTTAAATAAAACCCAAACTCTGTCGACACAGTGATGACGCATGCAAACCCCGAACACCGGATATGAAGAGCTTATCATTGTGGATCCCAGCTTCCGTGTAACACAATGGTAGATCTGCGTAATGGATTATTGCAGATTACACTGTGAAAACGTATGGCATGGACAGTAAAGACTAATAATAAATGAAGCAGTAGGCTGATATTGCATTTTCAGAGTGATACAGTGATCATTTTTATCATGTTCTTCATTGTGCTTTGTTAAAGCTCAAGCCCTACAATGTAAACATAGAGTCTGAAACAGCAATAAGGAGGGATCAGCAGTAGCTGCATTGTTAACCCTGAAGATGAACAAGTATATACCTAAAAATTAGATCAACAGGTATGTGCTGTATACGTGTGTCTACATGATACTAAAGGTAACGAAAGTTGTGACTTACCCGTGGGCTGCTTAGGGGGCTGGTAGACAGACCAGAAGAGGCTCCACTAATAGACCGCGACCTGTGGCACAAACGTGCAAGAAAACACACAGCAGTAGAGGTAATTGGTGAGATCATCATGTGAACCTGGTACATGTTTCTGTAAACACAGGTGGTTGTAGAAGCATAGAGGTTACACGTTGCACACGGCTAGAAAGCACGACAGCATATGGTACTAGGCACAGAATTTGCCACCAAGCCCCCTGTGAACACAACACCTATTTAGACAGGGTGAAAGCACTACGGCACACGGTAACACAGTAACACAACACACAGTGTTAACAATGACTCCCAGCAATTAGTCTCCAACCAATTAAGCTCAATACGTATGTCTTTTTTTCACTGCATTGTAGCAGCTCGGCTATACACAGTTTGCTACAGTACCCTCGGTTTTCCACTCCACAATTCGTATCACTTTGGCGTGACTGTTTTTATTTTTTATCAATGCTTGCTTTTAGTTTTTAACAAATGTCTGCTCTTAAGTTTTAGTAATGTCTGCTTTTTTAGTAATGTCTGCTTTTTATTAATGTTAACATCAGGCTGCCCAGGGACTACGGGTGGAAATTAGCACTGCTGCTACAAAAAAGTACAATACACCTCTCCTGTTTAAGGTCAATGTATAGTGTGCATTGTCCCTGCATAAATAAATAAATTAAATTAAATTAAAATAAAAAAAACTCAGATGGGTGTGGTTAGCAGAGTCAAAATTCAAAACATAAGTTTTGTATTATTAAACAGTAATGAAAATGGATGACACGGAGGTTCTGTTGTACTTATTGCTAAATCAGAATCAGAATAGCCTTTGCTCACTAAGTATCTCCAAGAATACAAGGAATTTTACTTTGGTTTTTAGATTATGCACTCTGTACAACATGACAAGTACTAATAAACACAACTAAACAGTTTAAATCATAAATAAGTAAAATAAATAGGTAAGTAAGTAAAAAAGAAACTTAGCACAAAAGTGTAAACATTTAAGTAAGGAAGTGCAATTTTTTTGAAATTTTATTTTAATCTGTGGCTTTTTGACACAGAAAAGGTGAAATGACAGAGCCAGAAATGAATACAAGCAGCGACACGAACCACGACGAAGACCAGCTGATAAGAACTGAAAGAGACGACGCCTGATAGTAGGTAATGCCTTACATACCATAACATGTGGCATTCAATGATACAGTCTATGTGGACCAAGCCTCCAGTAAAATGATTGAGAATGATATAGAGGATGTCTGAAGATCTTTTCTGATATCACTTTTGTCGGTGTATGGTGTTTACATCATGCCTTGTTTTACATATGATGACACTCCTTAGTGGTCACAATGAAGTTTTAGTACCGACTCAGCCCAGACAGAACCACTCCAGAGGTGGTGCGAAAAAAGTAGTAGTAGTCGTAAACACTAAAAGCGAGTAGAGCCGAGCCGAGTCGTGCTGGAAAAGCGCAGTGGAAAAGGGGTATTAATTTTATGCAACCGCTCCAGTTGGAAATCTATAGGCTGTGAACTTTTAAAGTAGTTTAACCAAACATGTTGACTTTGTTAGGTCTTTGCACTGGATCAGTAGGAAATATCTTGAGGGTGGAAATGAAGTGGGACATTTGGTTGAGTGCCATTTGTCATGTTTTTCTTTTCCCCGCAGATGCCGTCAATAACCCCTATGAGCAGAGCCCCGCTCAGAAATGAACAATCACAGGACAATCTGTCTCCATCAAACACGCGCACAAACATATACACACATGCACGCACACACGAGCCCACAAAACAGCGCCTGTCAACACTCGGAAACACCAGCTGCTCACTGTCACAACACTGTTCCTTTTTGTCATTCAATCTAATAATACCTCCTCCTTGTCTCCCTCTTGTTCTCTCTCCATTTCAGCGGTGATGCGTTTGAGAACATGTAGCCAAGCCTAAACGTTTTGTGAAGAGATAAATACTACACTTAGGGGGCTTTATACTTGCTCGGCCATAGAGGAAGACCTCATGCCTGGATGTGAGTGGGGAATGAGAGAATTTAAGAGGGATGGAGGAGTGATGGCTGGAAGAGAGGGATGAGAAATGTGAGGGATGGGGGAGGTGGACTGGGGTAATGGAGACTGATGCTCATTCCTGATATGAGAGCAGCCAGAGGCATCCATAAATGGGCACAATACTGTATAAATGGTAACACCTCGTAGCCATAAAAATGCTGCTTGTACTGTCAAAACAGGAAGTCTGGATAAGGGTCAGGAGGAATCGATCTTCTAAAGGTGGAAACACTCATTTAGGCTCAGTCACTCACCCTCTTTTCAGCTTTTAATTTACAACCTAAAGAAGGAAAGGATACTAGAACAGCAATTTCTCTCCCGAGAGGCACAAACAGAGTAGGAGAGAAGCAGCGTTAACAGCTACCATGAGAGAGGGAAAATATAGAAACACCCACTCTTAAGCTATTTTTGTAATTCTCCTACTGGCCCTTCTGTGAGTGTATTTATTACACACACACTTATGCACACATGAGTAGGCGATGTTGAGACCACGTTGGCTAGGGTTTCTCGTTTCAGAGAGCAGCTGACCAGACAGTTGCTATCATTTATGGTCCGCTGAGACGTGCCCGGACTTGCTTGCTACAGCGCCTGTAGTGTACATAGTCAACTGCACTTCATCTAAACATGGCCAAAACACAGCGTCCTAAGGCCATTACGAGCATATTGTTCCAGACACTCTGCATCTGTTAGAGTCGGACGAGCAGGTCTATACAGCTAATGTTACAGATGGTTATTCTGTACAGTAATGGGCTGTCAGAGGCTCGCCCTGGCTTTGGAGGGATGATGAATTATTGTTGAGCGGTTTTATTTTTAATGACAAGCACATACAACTGACCGGTCATCAGTCAACACAGGCTGGAATTGGTCCATCGCAGAGTTTGGGTGTTTGTTGGAGTATGTGTTGTTTACAGCAGCTTCCTCAGTGTATTCAGTACTGAGTAAACCGTCTGGAACTGCTCCATTCACTGTTGATTATGCACAGTCTATTTTATACCGGGCCAATTACAAGTCTTGGGGACAGGTGTCAAGGTTATAATAGTTTGTAATTTTTCATTGTATTTTATTTATTTATTACTTTTTTCCTCTAATTCAGGCAGTTTTAATTAGCTTTTAGAGCAGGTTTGCTGGTTTTTATTAGTTTTCTTTTTTTTTTCTAAATGCTTAGTTATAGTGTTTTCATATCTGTTATCTTCCTAACTGCCGTGTTCTTAAAATCCCATAAAGGACTCTATTGCTTTCTCTCAACTTTAGTCTTGATGTTTCCAGGTAGAATGGGGACAAGAACTTGACTCTAAACAAGTGCCCAGAGGTGCCAGACCATGAAGTGCTGCTAAAATTGCTTGAGTGAAACAAATCAATTTCATATCAATCCAACATTAACAAACATGAAAAAGAAGGGAATTTTATCTATTATTTTTCTGCGTTTTAGTTATTTTTGTAAGCACACAATACAGTTTCAGTTAGTTATCATTTTTTCTTTGAATTATAGTGTTTATTTCAAGTAGCAAAATAGTTTTTTCAATTATAGTTGTCATCATTTTGTTAGTTTTCATTAACAACAATAACCTTGGCAGGTGTTTTGTAACGAGTCATATGCACTAAATTATTTTTGTCGTGAGTCAAAGTCAGCTCCAAGTCCACAAATCTCTTTACAACTGTTGTTGATTGTTTGATTCAAATCTAAGGATGAATTACAGATTACACGCTGTGTTCTCAATTTTGTCTGACAAAAGCGCCAAATCCTTCTTATCTGTGATTGGTTTACTCAGTGCCTGTTAGTCCCGCCTTCATATTTGGATTCAAGCCCCATGATTCCAGACCAGATTGTATTCAATACCGTTTTCTCGGTATTGAATACACTGAGGAAATGGGAGGGCTGGTCAGGCTAAAATGATAAAAACAATTTTAAAAAATGGCTGAAATTAATATATTTGGAGATTTGCCCTTATTTTTGTACAGTAGAGAATTCAAAGGCTTCGAAGAACTTCTTAGTATTTCTGTGGGAAAGTTAAGTTAGTGTAAGACTTCTAAATGTTTTCCACTCTACATCAAACTATTCCCAACTAATTTATTACTATTCATGATATTAATTCTATTTTGAGTAAAAAGCAAATATTTCCTTATGTATAATTTAGTGACAGTGAAGAGGTTCACAATAGCTCTGAGTAAAATTGAAGGTTATTTTATCAAAACATAGACAACTGAAGAAAAAGTGACTTTTTCCAGTAAAATATATCCTTAAGTGGACATAAAAACAAGCATCTACAACCCATGTCATTTGTCCAACTTCATGGGATTTCTGGATGAGCTCTCCTATGGTTCTGCATTCACCACGGGTCCTCTGAACATCCAAGTGGAGCATTTCTATTGCCAGTGCAAAGCTGAAAAGCAGCATTTTACCAGAATTATTTTAATGTTTTCATAGGATTAAGGGCTCAAAAGTTATTAAACATTTTATATTAGTCAATGTTTTTAGTTGCTAGTGGTTGTTAAAGTGTTTGAGGGCAAAAAAAAAGGTAACATATTGTGTGAAAATCCCAAAATAACAAAAGCATAGTTTCTAAAACAACTAATCAATGTTGGGATTCTTTTATTTCCACTGATCAATAGGGAAAAGAGTGAAAAGTAAGCCTAAAACATCAAAACCAGAAGTAAAATTGGTGAAATAAATAAAAAACAACAATGCATAAAACTAAAAAGGTATCTAACTTGTGAAAAACAACTCATTAGTTATTGCTGATTACTTCACGTTGTGACTTGGCACAATATAGGATTATTAATGGGTTTTTTTTAATAACAATATTTGATTTTAATCATTCCTTCATCCTGCTCTTTTCATCTTTCCTAAATCAAGGTTTCCTTCCTAAAACCTGAAAAACTCAAACATTTAAAATAAATAAAAGTAAATTAAAACAAGCGAATTCCTAGCAAAAACTAATCATACACTCAAAAACTAAAACAGATCAAAACAAAACTGAAGGACTAAATAAGAGTAAACCCTAATTAAAATATCTAAACTATAAATACCCCGCTGAACAGCACGAGGAAAATTATAATTGCATTAATTGTTTTGGGACAGAGACCGAATTCTCAGAAGCAGATTTCAAAGTGCGGTAAAATAAAACGAAACTATCTGCAAAGCTACAGACCCACAGCAGGTAAATGCGATGTGCAATGGCCTATGCATGTACTCTGTGTGTGACTGTCCATTTGTGCTGCTCCCCATTTTGGTCTTTCTATTATCCATTAGTCATCAACTGAACATTTCCCAGCCTGTTTTGGAGAGGGCCCAGTGTCCTCAGTGTGTGACCACCGGCTGTGTCAGAGACCCATCCAAAGCACCCGTGGGGGTCTGATGTTGAGCTGTAGGGGATGGAGCGAGTACAAGATGTTTTGGGATGAGGGCATGGACTGAAATAAAACGAAACAGGAGCAAAAATGAAATGGATGGTGCCAGGAGTCAAACGGGGAACGAACAACACTGCCAAAGCTAAAAAAAACAATATTACTGCTCTGCTGGAGTGATGTGAGGTAAGTGGAGAAAGTTCTGTTTTTTTTTTTCTTTTTTCCCCGTTCCCCCTACTTTGTGTTGACTTTTTCCTGCCAATACAGTTCCTCGACGTGGAGCAGATATTCATATAAATCAACACACTGTTTAAATTCATTTCCTTTCCTGAGAACTGACAACTCCCTGAGGATTCGGTGCATTAATATTCACAGCTCTGCTCCTCAAATTTCTAAATGTAGTAAGACCCCTGCAGTTTTTGCTGTGGAGATCAGTGTTAAAGGTGCTTTATTTGTGCTCATTTGAGCCTCTTAAATAAATTAGAGTCAATAATTAGCATGAGAGCCTGAGTTATTAAGACTGCTCCAACTAACCCAACACACATTCAGCTTTGTGAAGCAAGTAGAGCAGATCTGTTTGGGGGAATAAGAAAAAAAAAAAAAAAAATCAATTGATATTCTCTTCTTTACACTGCTGCACTCTTCCGTACTTCATTAGCATATTATTAACCTCCCTTCATTTCTCCTGGCATGTTGTTAAGACTTAAAATTAAATCACTGGGATTTCTTTTGCTTTGACTTTAGCATTAAATGTCCTTTTTAAGATACCTCTGGGTGCATCAAGGATGAACTGGGAATTCGTGTGAGAATATCTCCATGTGTATTTGAGAGCAACACAGCTACAGAAGAGTTTTTGGAAACATCTTTTCAACTTGTAACTGTGAGCAGTTTTAACAGGCCCTCGCAGACCCACGCAACTCGGAGCGTGTCACAGTCGAGGGGTTTTGCAAACGCGGGAATACAGGGGTCTGAAGGTCTGACAGGACAGAGAATGTTGCAATATTGACTTAGATGTGAATTCACATTTTATCCATTTTACATCTTTAAAAAAAATTGCACTACCTCACTCAAATGTTTACACATTTGTACAAAGTCTCTTTTTTTACTTACTTTACTATTTTAATTATAACTTATTTAAACTCTGTTTTAGTTGTGTTTATTAGTACTTGTCATGTTGTACACAGAGCGCATAATCTAAAACTGATGTAAAATTCCTTGTATTCTTAAAGATACTTGGTGAATAAAGGCATTTCTGATTCTGATTCCATTGTCCACAAATATATGGCTGAAAAATTCAAAATGATGGACTTCCTGTTGGTCCGACATTATTGACCCAATGGACGTTTTTGTAAATCCTGGTGAGGAAAAACATGTGTACCAAATTTGTTGCAGATTGGTGAAAGCAGCTGGGATCAGCGGTCTATAGGGGGCACTGCTGAGTGAGTTTTGCTCATCCATGTGCTCATTTTGTTGTGTTGTGTTGTGTTGTGTTGTGTTGTGTTGTGTTGTGTTGTGTTGTGTTGTGTTGTGTTGTGTTGTGGGTGGGACTCTTCTTCTACATGTGGAATTTGATGCAGATTGGCAGAGGCACAGCTGAGTTAAACAATTTGCTCGCTTATGACAAAATATCAGAACTGGTGGCACCACCATGATGACATCATGTCATGTAAGTTCACCAAGTTTTACACATAGTATCATCAACTTGTTAAGGTGTTCCTGATCAAATTTCAGCTGGCTATGTTCAACCTGTTAGGAATAGTACATCAAAATGTAAAAAGAGGTAATTTCCTGTTGCCACTAACCTCCCTTCATTTCTCCTGGCATGTTGCTAAGACTTAAAATTAGACTTTTCTACATATACTGAGGGAAATGCAACCTGTGTGCTTGCCTCTTTCTGGATTAGTGGACCTGTGGCTCGGTGCGATGTAAAAGCAAGAAATAGTAACACAGACGGACTGGTTATAATGCCTGAGTAACATTGGAATGAATGAGAGAAAAATCACCACTGTGCGCTTAGAGGCATGTACATAAAAAATGAAACATTTTCAGGTTAAAATGTGAATAGTCTTTGAAAGAAAATAGTTTTTTAAAACATTTTGATGCATAAATTGTTGCTGAAACCCCAAAAATGTGAGAGTTATGAAGAGTTGTTTGTAGATTTTCTAACATAAAACCCAACCCTGTCCACCCCAAGTTAGAGCGGGACGATTTCAGCCAATCAGCTGTCAGCATTCTATTCTCATCGTATGTCAGTAGGGTTTGGTATGGTGTTCTTGTGTGGAAACCATGTGAGATACCATTATGACATGCCATATAGATAATCTTTGGGCCAGGCCGCACATTTGTCATATTTCAGAATAATTTTAGGATCACTCATGTGGGAATGGTAGCCACTTGAAAATGGCCCAATTAATTTTGGATAGACAAATTTGGCCGGTTTTTCACAACTGTAACGAAATCAGTGCATAGGAATGCCAATACAGATAATTGCACATCTTTCGAGACCAGGCTGCACATTTTTACAATAATATGTTCTGATCTATTTCCAACGCTCTGGGCTGTATTTTTTGCCAACATTTTTTGTATAAGTCATAAGTCACTCTGATGAACAATAGTCCCCTGTACCTGTGACGGGGAATTAAATCACTGGGATTTCTTTTGCTTTGACTTTAACATTAAATGTCCGTTTTAAGATACTTCTGGGTGTATCAAGAATTAACTGGGAATTCATGTGAGAATATCTCCTTGTGTATTTCAGTGCATCACGGCTACAGCAGCGCTTTTGGGAACGTCTTTCAATTATACCTCACAGGAGTAGTCAGATCAGCAATCACATGTATGAAAACGCAGATCGGACGACTGCCAGGGCTGTAACGCTGTACACTGCCGGAGATATGTGAAGCAAACTGTTGGATAAGGATTGTGTAATTTTAGATAAAACCATTTCCTCTTTCTTCCACCATTCACACTAGTAGAAATGTATCCTGTCAAAATACATGTTTCAAAGTCAGTCCTCTCTCTGACGCCCTCTGATCTGAAGTTCTACAAATCTTCAGTGCTGTCAACAAAAGTTTGCTGTTGGGGAAAGATAAGGTTAGGTTCAGAGAAAGTCAGTCAAATTTTTGGACGTTATTCGGCTACGCATGTGCATCCCCATCCCCATCCCGATTGTCTATACACACACAAACACGCAGATGATCAAACAAAGTACGCACGGCCCTGATAAAAGGCAGAAAAGTTCAAAAAACACAACAAAATCCAGATTCTCTAACGGACGTACTCCCCCCCACCCCCACCCCATGCAAATCAGTTGGAGAGCTGTGAGTTGCGGCGGGGGGAAAAAGACGGAGGGCAGGAGAAAGATTCAATTTGATTTGGAGGCGGAGGGGCTGTGTTACAGAACCCCCCCCCCCCACCCCCCCCCCCCCCCGCCCCCCCCCCCC
>JAPTGZ010330659.1:0-13245 GCA_029814645.1 Fowleria isostigma | reverse complement strand
ATGTCCAGGGTGTACCCCGCCTTCACCCTTAAGTAGCTGGGATAGGCTCCATGTGACCCCCGTGACCCTAGTGAGGAGGAAGCGGGTTCAGAAAATGAATGAATGAATAATTATAACAAGTGGAATCTGTCCGCTCTATATTTAATTAAATCTGTATCTCGGAATACCAATAATAAAACATGTTTTAAGTAAAATGTCATCTCCTAAATAATTCTTAAACATCTATAGTATCAAACATTAAATTCATCTCTACTGTATAAAACCTAAACACATACAAAGAATTCCTCACATGTTGAGTTGACCTAAATCTTCTCTAAACTCTATCTGCTATATTTTTCACATTGGTCTGGAACTATATGGTTTTAAAATGTTTGGACAAACTACACATTCACTATTAGTGACTTCTTTAATTGTGTACACTAGCCATTTATACCAATTAGTGTATATAATTTTTTTCCCAAAATGTATTTCTTTTTCTATGATTTAGACAGACTAACAAACCGAGATCCAGTAGTTATCTTTTACACTTTGGACAAACTATCTCTAATTTTGAGAGTTCCCATAACGACTCCTCTATATTTATGTATTGTCTCTATATTTATGTCCCTCTTTGTTATGTCTGGTTGCACCATACTCATCTGCTGGTCTGTGGTCTTTGGACTCTTTATAGTTGATGTTTTCTTTCTTAACTTCCTGCCTGGCAGGTTAACAGTTTGCCAGGACTCTCTGCAGACCTCGGGTCTCAACTTCAGTTCTCAGTTATCTAAGATCCCAATATTTTCTCCACAGTTCTCTGTGTACCTGATGTACATTACCTCCAATGTCCAAATATCAAATGTATTAGTATTCTAATTTGTGAATCAATCCTTCAACCTACAGATTTAATATTTGAACCCTAATCTACTACATGATCTTCATTATCCTGTTTTCTTTTTACTTTATGAAAACATCAGCTCTAATTGACACCGAAGTAGTTAAATAGGTTTGGTCAGACACAGACAACCAGACTAAACATTTCTATTTCTCTGTCTATGGATATTTCTACTGGAAGTTTTTCTGAAGAACATTATTTATTTTTCGTGGGAAAACCTTTCATAATTCTAATTAATGGTCCAAATATTCAAAAGTGTAAGGTATAATTTAGATTCACTCATGTATAAACTGCTCCAATGTCAATCATAGTTAATGTAATTTTCTCATTCAAACTGAATTTTAAAATTTGATTTATTTATTTTGCAATTTGGTTCAATTTTCAATATTGCCATTTATACTTCGCATGAATTCACAGAACTGAACATCACATGATGTTACCACCTAGCCCCCGTCCATCCACTTGGCAGCTGTCCATGGATGTGTCAGATAGTTCCACATAGAAGTCCAGGCCTTTTCATTAGCTTTCTGCAGAGTTGAGGTGGTTTTTGATCTGTGGTGGTCTCATTTGGGCTCAGGTGGTTCCCCCCTTTGTGGCTTTTAGTCTCCAAGTTCTTTCACTTTTAGTTGAAGGTGCCATCACTTCAACACATCTTGGATGAGCCCCGAACAGTTTCACAATTTGGGACTTTTGTTGACGCCCCCAGTCTCTGTTTTCATCGTCGTTATGTCTCCAGGTTGAGCACTCTGCCTTAGGTTTCTCCACAGATGTTGATCTGTTCACCTCCTCATGAATGTCAGGTGACCCAGTGGCCACACCCTTCAGGTCAGTTCTGTCATGGGATGTATTGACCTCTGACCCCTGATCAAATCTATTCAGGAGCAGTCAGTTTATTTGGCGATGACTATCCATATTTGATTTGTTTCTGACATCATACGATCTAGTTCTAATCAAATCAATTAAGGTAAATATGAACTAACATTTAATCTTTAATCCTATCCTATATTTATCAATAATTATAATTACCCATTAATTTACAATCAGGACTGAATTAAGGATTTTCAGAGACATTCTCAGATGCCTCTTTAATTTTAGACATTTTTCATACCTAATATAACCTAAAATAACCTAATGCTGAAATTCTTTCCCAATTATTATGCACCCTTCATGACCTCATGTTATCTATTCATCTGCTATTTTGTTGGGTATCTATCACAACAGTCTTTTTCATTTTATTTGCTTTATTTTTGATTACATGATTTGATTATTAAACGTATTGGATTATTCAGACTTTACTCAGATTATTGTTCAATTAGGATTTTTGAGTTACGTTTATGTCCATTTTACTTATTCTTTAATTGAATTTTCCCGTTACCTGTGCTTATGCTCCATATGTGTCCTTAAATTTGCATATTGTGTCCATTTAAATGTTGACTATACACCTTCTTTTCCAATGTGATTTTATACTAAAACTGGCACTCAACTGAACTCTGAACTCCTGTTTTAGGAATAGACCTGATTATTATTATTGGGCACAAATTGGCTTCAACATTTTACTGTAGTTTTATCATCAGTATAAGTTACATCCAATCAGACATCCAAATCTTCATGCTTTTTGAGAAATCTTTTTAAACCCTATCTTTCTCAAAATAATATGACATGTCTTTTTTTCTTTTTTAGAAACTTTTGTTGAACTTCACAGATTTATACGTAAGACTTTAACTTTGCAGTTCTACACTAATCTTATATTATCTGTAACTTACATGTTTTATTTTGTTCTTAATCTATAATGTAAATGTTCTACGTTGTGCACACCTTTGACTGGGGACAACAGATAACAATAGTTCAACTAACTCTGAGGGAAATCAACTTTGCGACTAATGTATTTGTACTTTGTCCTTTGACAATAATCTCTAATTGTGACAAACCAAACCAAAGTCTTAATCATCAGTTAATAGGCCTTTTAAACCTTTTAATCCACTGATAAGTCTCCTGTCTCCATCTTTTAGATTAAAGTGGTTAATATACTTTTCTTCAAATTAGCTCAGTATTCTTCTAATTAAATTAAATTCAATCTCCAATATCTTCACAACAAAATCAAACTATTTATTAAATTGGTATATCTATTATTTCACTTAAAAATTCCTTGTTTTATTTTATTAAGACTGATTGGAAATTTACTTTATTTTATTTGTTGAAATTAATTTGTCTAAACTTGTTTTTATGTTTGTAATTCTCTTATTCGTGTTATCTTATGATGCGTATGCCTTTAATAGTGTTCTGACTTTTTCTTTTCCTCCTTCAACCTCAAAACTGTTGTCTGACTAATATTTCGGCCTGCAGCCTGTTCCCTGTTACGTCATCACACACACACACACACACACACATCGTATCCGCCCTCTTCAGTGGCCCCAACTGACTTCCTATTCATTGCTCAGTTGTACAAAAACTTTTAGAAGAATGAACTTCCTTTACCACAGACACAAGGCTACAGGACCAACGCCCCAATCACACTCAAAACTCTTCAAGCAGACATAACCACTTTTCTCTCACAAGACAACCCATAAAACACTGAACAAACTAAAAACAAACACTTTTGTACGTTCTGCCACAAAACCAACAATGTCAGCTTTACACACAAACACCGAGACACACAAACACAAACATCATCATCGCATACTGACACACCCCTACTCTAATTTTAACTGCGTTACAAGCCTTACACAAGTAAAAAATAATATTATAGCACCTATCCAACATAACTTTAACAAGATATGAAACCCCAGACTCCAGCTAAACTGGCCTTTTCAACAAAAACAACATTTTTCACTCTCACACACACACACACACACACACACACACACACACACACACACAACTACACAGAAACACTTCGCTCTCAACATAAACATTAATGCACAGTTTTATAACAGCACTTGACAAAACTTTAAGTTACCACACTCAGTCAGGGGGATGTCGCCCCCATGCACATGCTCTACACCATCACAGACACTCAGTTCTAGCCCCCTTCCTCTCTTCCTCTCAGCCTGTCTCAGAGAACAGGCTCTTTCTGTTTTTTGTTTTTTTTCAATCATACTGCACAGAGGCCTACAGGCTGCAAAATATCAACTTTACATTCAACGTACGAGCAAATCAAGCTATGAATTTTACAGCGTTAATGTCTAGGTCAGTTATAATATATTGCTTAAAATATAACCATAAGATGCCTACTCATATCTTACTGCAGTAATGTATTTTCCGAGGTTTGCGGCTCAATTTGTGACGATTGAATACTTTTTTTTATATCAAACAACCCACAATCAGCCACAATCTATCCTCTTTTCTCATAGTTGAAAAATTATAATAATCTTTCAATATAAAATATGTTTTATCAGGATTCTATTCATGAAATTTCTACTCAAAATGATAGCCAGTCAAATTGAGGTTTTTTTCAAGAATTCCACAAATCCTGTATGCCCATAAGCCTGAACACTCTGAAGACTGCAGTAGAGCCATTTATCATATGGCTTCTCTTGTCCCAAGGCCGGAGATGTTCCCGGATCATTCACACAACCGTGCGGCACATGCTCACATGTAACTTCACTTAACAGCCAATTCTTAAAGTTTTAGACCATGGTCAATTTGTTAAAAACACCAAATTCAACTTTGATGTAGTGGATCTTTTCTTCACACTGCAATTAATTTAATATCAGAGAGTTTAACCTCTGCTCATAGTGAAGCAATGACAATAGCTGGGTTTTTGGTAAGATAAAGTCTTACCTTTATTGAGCACATAACACACAGCGTTGTCTCTCCCCACCGCGAGAACGCCCCCTTCTGACCCTGCTTGTAGCACCAATATGTAGTGGAAAAATCACACAGATACATCTTGCTTGCAGTCTGATGAAAGTCTCAAAGTTTATTCCGGTTACACACATTTTTATGCTCAAAATGACGACACTTATACGTAAAAAGTGATGTGCGCTTATGCAAGTTTTTGGCTCACTGTCTGAGAAAGGAAACAGTACCCTGTCTCCTAGTCTGTAAACAACACTGTTCATCTTAGCTACAACAATCCCAGTTTCCCGTATCCCACAGCATTGTGCCAGGTCACTATGACTTTAAGTTCAGTCTGATAAACAGTGCACATCTGGTTGTTACCTTAATACATAACTTCTCGGAAACAGAAGTACATTGAACTTTTCAGAAAAATAAGGACATAAAATATTAGACAGGTTTGGAACTTAAATAAGGTATTTTTCTTCATCAGTTGCTTACTTTTTCCCTGTTTCTGCTGCTGAAACAGGCGGTTCTTAACACCAAGATGGAAAGGAAGAAACATTCACGTTGTGCTTTTTCTCTGTGACAAATATGTGAATGTGATGTGATGTCAGGAGTTTTTCTTTAAACTAAAAGTATATCCAGTTGAAAAAGTCTGGATCCTGAGTCAGTCGGTCTGTAAATAGTTCCTGTAGACAGTTCAAATCTGATGATTCCACATGTGGATCAACTGGTTTTATGGCAATAATAAGAGAAAGAGTCAATAGACAGATGAATTTATTCAGACTCATCAACTTTTTAGACTCAGTTTGGATCTGGCATTAAAATATCAGACCAATCCAGGAGAGAAAAGACAAATACCCAGAAAAACTAGAACCAACAAGTAATAAATAAAAACATTTAATGAAAGTAAAGTCAATGAAGAAATTCACCTTGGAAAAAAAACAAACAAACTCAAACAAGATCATACAGAGTTGACGTTTGAGAAATAAAGGTAGGAAAAATAAATAATTGAATTTACTTTGAACTTTTTAATTAATTAAACTGAACTGATTTTGTATGTTTTAGACATTAAAAAAAAAGACCAGAGCCATCTGTTTACATGCACATGAAATTCAAAAGTTTATATCTGATTTAGCTACGATGTCATATAAGGGCATATCTGAAAATATAACACTGGTCACTATGAGAATAAAGTCATAAAATATTTAGATAAGACTTGAAATGTTATTAGAATAAAGTTGAATACAAAAAGAGTCATAATAATGAAGATATTCACCTTGGAAAAAAAAAAACTCCAGGGAAAGTCTATTCCAGGGTACTGGAGAGAGGATTCACTGATAGTCAAACCTTGGATTCAGGAGGAACAGTGCAGTTTTCGTGTCCCTCATGGTATCTTGTGGGAGGTGTTTCAGGAGTATGGGGTCCGAGGCCCTTTTGTAAGGGCTGTCCAGTCCCCATATGACCGAAGCAGGAGCTTGGTTCGCATTACCAGCACTAAGTCAGACCTGTTCCAGGTGCGTGTTAGTCTTCGGCAGGGCTGCCCTTTGTCACCGGTACGGTTCATAATCTTTATGGACAGAATTTCTAGGTGCTGCCAGGGGCCAGAGGGGGTCCAGTTTGGGGACCACAGGATCTCATCTCTGCTTTTTGTGAATGATATTGTCCTGTTGGCCTCATCGAACCTAGACCTTCAGTGTGCACTGGGGCAGTTTGCAGCCAAGTGTGAAGTGAGTGGGATGAGGATCAACACCTCCAAATCTGAGGCCGTGGTTCTTGACCGGAAAAGAGTGACCTGCCCTCTCCAGGTCAGTGGAGAGTCTTTGCCCCAAGTGGAGGAGTTCAAGTATCTTGGGGTCTTGTTCACGAGTGAGGGAAGGATGGAACGCAAGTTTGACAGGAGGATCGGTGCGGCGTCTGCAGTGATGCAGTTGTTGTATCAGTCTGTCATGGTGAAGAAGGAGCTGAGCCGAAAGGTGAAGCGTTGGGTCATGACCAAAAAGACAAGATCCCTGGATACATGCGGCCGAAAAAGAGTTTCCTCTTTAGAGTGGCTGGGCGCAGTCTTAGAGATAGGGGGAGGAGCTCAGTCACCAGGGAGGAGCTCAGAGTGAAGCCGCTGCTCCTCCACATTGAGAGGGGTCAGCCGAGGTAGCTGAGGCATCTGTTTGGGATGCCCCCTGGAACCTCTCTGGGGAGGTGTTCCAGGCATGTCCCGTTGGGAGACCTCGGGGAAGACCCAGGACACACTGGAGAGACTACGTCTCTTAGCTGGCCTGGGAACACCTCGGGATCCCCCCCAGAGGAGCTGGACGAAGTGTCTGGGGAGAGGGAAGTCTGGGCATCCCTGCTCAGACTGTTGCCTCTGCGACCCGGCCCCAGATGAAGCGGATGAAGATGAGATGACATTTTACCACTTTATTCTCATAATGACATGTATTTCGATTTATTTTGTGAAAAACTATAGCCCATATGTAATAACTAAAAATCATTTGATGAAGATAAAGTTATTGAGGAAATTCACTTAGAAAAACAAAAAAAAAAACAACTATTTGATAATGACTTGACATTTATATACTGGTAATAAAAAAAAGCAGGAAAGTAACTTACTTTACGCAAAATTGTTTAATTTGTTTTGATCTATTTAATTAAACTGAACTCATCTGTTTTATTTAAAACGTGCAAATTAAGACCTTAAAAAAGTTTCAAGTCAAACCATCTGTTTCTATGAAATGAGATAAAATAAAGGCCATCTGATTTAACTGTCAGAGAAATGGAAGAAAAATTTCAGAATAAATGGCAAAAACTGGAAAAACTAGATTCAATGCAATAAATACATAAAACATTTAATAAATAAAACAAATTCTAACCATTTGTTTGATAAAGTTAACTTAGGTTTTAGCGTTCATCCTTGATCTGCACTATCACTTTAGCATTAGTTTTATCATTAGTTTTAGCATTGGTATTAGTTTTAGCATCTCGTAGATCTGTCAACTGTAAATCGTTGTATTTCATGTATGCTTTTCTCGAGTACTTTATTCTGTCTAAATCCTCTAGTTGTGTTGTGTATTCTGTCTTCTCTGTTAGTTGTTTGCGTGTCAGGACAGATACAGACTCATTTATGTATTTAATTACATCTTCCTTCTCTAACATTTCAACTCCTATTTGGATGTAATTTACCGTCACCTGTTTTCCAGAACAAACAGAACCTGAGGATAAAAGTGGATAAATACAGACGCAGGCAGAGGCAGGCGGCGTCCTGCTGAGGTAGGCCCAGTCATTACATGGCTGCGTGCACACGTACCCATCACGCCGAGCGGCAGCTATCTGCGGTCCAAATATAGCGCAGTCATGGGCATGATTACCAGCGAGCCGCGGCGCTGCCAGCCTCTCGTAATGAAGCACTGATCTGAAAGGTCAGCGCAGATCCCTGTTATGAAGAGCCCAGGGGGGAGCCGCCGCCGCCACCGCCATGTTTACGCCCAAACGGTGACATTAAGGCGACGGCAAAGTTTTAAACAAAGTCGTGACGGTTCTTTAGAAGCTGAAGGATTTGGTTGGATGTGAGTCCTCCCGGTGTGGGCAGATTTTTAAAATTTTTTTAGTACTTATTATTTTTACTCTTCACCTCAGGTTCAACATCACACTTTTTATATGTGATTTAAGATCAGTTAAGATAAGAAAGGCTTTATTTATCACAGTTTAACAGCAACAAAAATACAACAAGCAGAAAAACTACAAATGAGTCAAAAATTAAATATAAGAGAAAACAAATGTGGTGTTTATCGAAATATTTTTATAAACAGAATTAGCATTAAATATTATTGACATATTAACGTGTGTTTGCACATGCACATGGTGTCATGTATATTTTCACTTAATCTCAGCTTTTAAAGTCTAAAAGTGTCGCTGTTTGCTGCAGATCAGGCCTGAACCTGATCTAGGACCTGGGACCTGGGGTGTGGGGTCTGGGACCTCGGTCTGGTGCAGTGTGTTCACGATCCTCTTTTTAACATTTACCTGGTTGTTGTTGTTTTCTCGCCCCTTTCTCTCTTCTACGTTTCCATGGCAGCTGAGTCTGTGGAAGCTGCGTTGCTAGGAGACCAGAACACCTCATAGACCTGTGCACCAACACTGCTCTTCCACGGTTTAAAGCAGCACTAGATGAGTTTTCTACTTTCAAACTATATTTTCCACGTCATTTTGGTGGTACAACAACTGACAGTAGGTTCAATTACACTTTGGTCATCACTCTATCGCACCTGTGTGCCTTTCACTGGCACTGCGTAAGTTCAGGATACCTACCCGTGTCCCAAAAAAAATTACAATCAAACTGTTTTACGGCATACGTCACATCCCACATTCACATTGAGAAGACGAGGGAAGTAAACAAAGTTTCGAGTGAGGGAAAGCTACAAGTAGGCTAACAGTCATGGCTGAAGCAGCAAGAAAAACGGGTAGAAAAGAGGTTATGGTGTTATCTGAAGAGTCAAAGAAAAGAAAACGTTATAGTGATATAATAAGAGTCCAGATGTGAACTGAAAGCTCACATCTGGACTTTGCATGCACACACAGGTACCGGAGTTCGACATTGTCATGAGCATTTATGTTTGCTGTTATGGAATAAAAGAGATGAACTCCGGTGGAACGTTCACTTCCAAAAGGATTTTAAGGACTGTTGTCATAGTTTTCACCAACATATGGCTCGCCAAACAGAACCACATTTCTGAATTCACTGGAACCCTGGTCCGACTGAACCGTAACACTGAAGTAACAGGTAAAACCCAGGGGGGAGGGGGTCTGTGTGTATATGAATACATGAATAAATGAATGATACTGTAGCTCTGTTATTATCACAAAACTAATCTGGACATCAAACATTAAACTTTTGTTGGTGTGGTTCAACCCATTTTACCAACACTGGGAGTTCCCTCTGGTGTCAGCTCTAGAATTGCACAAAAACAAACATTTAACAAACATCCTGCCCCATTGAATTGAAGTCTGTTAAGTTTCAGGAGGTAGAGAAAAGTTAGATGAGTTTCACAACAACAGGAGACTTAGAAGAAATAGTAACACATTTTTACTTTCACTTTCTAAAGTGAAATACCAACAATTACTGTGGTACAGAGAACACAGACTATGTCACTGGAGGACACAAACTTTATACTGAATGATTTTAATGATGTCTGACTGAGGAAGACCTTAGTACGTTTCTATCAGTATGTCTCCTGTCTTGCCTGTTCAGTTGTCAATAAATACACGAGTATTACCAAGAATAGAGTTTTTACGACAGTTGTTACAGACAATACCGTTTATTGACTTCAGAGGGACCCTGCGAGCAGAAAGTCATTGAGTGTTGCTTTAAGGCTTTGAAAGCAGAATTTATATGTACCAAAAGTCAGATTTACCATATGGACACAGCTCTCACTCAGGCTACGTTCAAACAACAGGTCTTAATGCACAATTCAAATTTTTGGGTGAAATACAAATTTTTTTGTTTGCTCATTTGTACACATTAAATATAACTTTTATCAGTGCGAGTATTAACTAAATGTGACCCTGTAGTGACCCACATGTTTAAAAGAGGTCCTGATGTAATACATGACCATGCAGGCATGCACTACCTTTACTGAAGTAAATATATTTTTTGCTTCTCCTCCTGGGATGCAGAATCATGAATCGGAATCCTATACATCATCAGAAAAACAAAGATCACACATTTGTGGGTGTATGTGCTATGGGCTAATGTTAATGTTAATGTTAATGCTAAGTACTGTGTATTTTGTGGGTCACATGGTTTCTTCATGTCCTCGATGCTGTGATTTACAGAATCCACCTGAATTAAACACCGAACCCGTTTTTACTCATTGTGTCGTTAAACTGACGCAGACACAGGCCAATCAGCCTTTTTCTGATTTATCTCCTCTCCTCCATCTTTTCCCTCCATTTCCTTCACTTAATTTTCTCCTGATGTTTAAAGTATTTTTAAGTATTTGACTTATTTTTCACAAACTGAACATCTGCCTCATTTCCCCACATAATGAGCCTTAATGCATTTATTTACATGTATATATTCATTTAAGAGGTACTGATATATTTTTCATTATGAATGTATGAATATTTATCTTCTAGTGCAGGTTTAGTCATTTATGGTATTCATTTATTTGTGTGTTTGCTGTTGTTCAAGGGTCCTCATCGTTCATGCATCAGATTATGATAATAAAGTTCATTTAAATCTATTATTGGTTACATCTATAGTGCATAAGGGTTCAACAGGCTATGCTAACGTTAATGCTAATGCCACTAAATGAAATAATATCAGCAAACACCTAAACCCCAGCAACCAACAATTAATGATAGTTTTTGTAGAAAAAAGTCACTTTTTCTTCAGTTTTCTAGAACAATCTTTGAATTTACTCTGAGTTTTAATGGACATCTATATGAGCAGTGAATTAAACATTCAAAAAGACATGATTTACAATGAAAAATCCAAAATATAGAGGATAATGAGTATAAATACATTTGGATGTCTCATTATGGCCAGAGATCAGACTAGTACTGTGAAATTGTAATAAAGTGAACTACACCTAACATCAGAAAAAACTTTTGTCAATGCATTTTTTTAATAACTTTAAATGGATCAAAATCATCAGAACCAGAATACTTTATTAATCCCAGGAATAAATTATTGGACATCGCAGTCACTCCATTCAAGTAGAAGGAAAGTAATGGTCAATAATGGAAAAAGAAAAATATATAAATACTAGCACATTGACCCTTGGGGAACCATGAGTTATATTTATACCGATATCTAGGGACTGAAATCAGTAAAGTTGTCATTTTTTTGTTAACTTCATTTCCCATCATGCCGTGTGGTACTGCTCTTCCCCTCAGCTGAGCTGCATGATTGTACTGTCCTTGTATTCCAAAATGACTAATACCTCCCAAAATATTGGTCCTATCAATTTCTGAGGTATTAAATGTGGAAATGGGACAATTCCTCAACTGTAGGAGCCAAATTGGACGGTTAAAATATCAACATTTGTCAGAACTGTGCAGCTACACACACACACAGATGCTCTGAGCTCTTCAGTATTATGATACAGATGATCCTCTGTAGATGTTCACTGATGTTAACGTCCTGTTTTTGCTCCACTCTCACTCGTCCACATAAACTCTGTGTTTGCCGATTCCTCACTGTTTCTTCGCCGTTTCGGGGTTTATAGTCACATGGCGGAGGCGGTGAATCAGCAGCTGTTCCTGCGGTGGCGGTAGTGTTGTCTCCACCTCCACAACATCTGTCCAGATGTTGCTGTGGCTACAAACATCAGCAGAGTGGCATCTGATGAGCAGGTTTACAGCATGGGGGGGGGGTTTCCTGCAGGTGAAAACATGTTTCACCAAAAACTAAAGACACTTTTTTGCTTAATTCTAATCCAATGTTGTTGAAATAGCTGGGGTAAGTGTTTTCATGGCAAAGATCTGGACTTAGTTCCCATCCTCAATGTGACCTTGAATTCATGGACGGACCATTCTTTTGCTTAAATATGTAAAACCCCTGAGTTCCTCCTTTAAATCCAAACCGACCCGACCTGGACTCTGACTTCAACACACTTGACTGTGGACGTTGTGTGCGTCGCCATCTGTTCCCACGGCAATGCGGTGATGATGTGGTGAGGAGCAAGCTTTTAGCACTGCTCCTCTGGGCTTTGACACGCCCACCACCTTGGGTTTTGACAGAGCTGTAGGACTGGGTCGTCCTCTGCCGTGGTCGGCATGTTGGTGTTTAAAGCATCATTCCCCGAGGCTCCACCTTGTGTTTATTTGAGCGTGTTGGAAAAAGCTTTAACGTGTCTTTGACGGTGTGGTGTTGGATGGTTGTGCAGAGGCAACGCAGACTCAATTTGTTCTCCTTTAAGTTATTGCTATGTTGAGTAAAAAAAAAAAAAAAACGAGTTCAGGGTTACGACATCAAGGAGGCGGAGCTCAGAACTGCTGACAGCGTCATCGATAAAAACTGATAGAAATGGATGTATTAGCAGTAATATAAATGAACTGTAAAAGTTATAAATACAATAGAAACACCATCAGTCAAGGATGCACTGATTTAACTCAACATGGATTTAATTAACTGGAAACAAAGGGGCTTAATTGGTAGATGTATGTTTGAGACACATGGAGATAGAAGTTACTAGTTTAATATATGTTTAGATACATGTTCAGGTTAAAGCCTGGGGTGTATATACTCCATATATTTGTATGAAATATATAAACATGTGTATATATATTTATATTTATATATATATATATGTATATATGTATGTGTATATGTATATATATGTGTGTGTGTGTATATATGTATATACATAATACTGTAAGGCAGGGGTCGGGAACCTATGGCTCGCGAGCCAGATGTGGCTCTTTTGATGACTGCATCTGGCTCTCAGATAAATCGGAGCTCGGAGCACTCGGAGAGTGCTGATCTCCGCCCAGGTCAGAACAGTCCTTCTACATGACTCCTCTGCTGCGCGGAGCCACTGCCTGGGTACCTTGCCCCTCCCCCTCCCAAACACACAGCTCAATAGGTAGCCCCG
>JAPTGZ010330647.1:0-13253 GCA_029814645.1 Fowleria isostigma | reverse complement strand
TCTTCTACAACATTGATTCACCAGTAAAACCCATGGAGTTGGATCAATGACAGTGGATGGACACACTGGTTTTATGTACAGCTGATCATAGATTTTACTGAAAAAGTCACTCTTGCTTCGGTTTTATCTGTTTTTGATAGAATAACCCTTGACTTTAATCTGAGCTTTTATGAACATCTACATGATCAGTGAATCAAATTTTGGAAAACACTTGATTTTCATTGAAAAATACAAAATACCGAGGATTATTTTATAATAAATGGTGTTGAATCACTAAGGAAATGTTAAATATAGAGGGGAAAAAAAATTGGGAACTGACACAAAAGTAGCACCGGTTCTTTATGGGCTAAAGGTTTTTTTTTTTTTTTGCTTTTTCTTTTCAGTGTTTCTTTTTCTTTTTCTTTAAAACACTTTAAAATGACAGTGTTGAATTTGGGTTATATAAGGATGTGAGTCTTCAGCCCTTCAATCCATCCCATCTTTGGCTCTTCATTTGGTGCCTTTTCATGTATTAGATGTTTTTGCAGGTTGGTACAGTGTGTACAGTCGTCTCAGGGTTGTATGTGTGTCATTTTCATGGTGTGAATGCTAATAGTTAAATGGATGAATGCCTGGAATACATGCCTGTGTTTTGTTTTTTTTTTTTATTACTGCACCTTTTTGAAGACTGCACTGGAGCTGGTTGTACCTTTTCAATACAGAGACAATAAAGGCTTTTAGTTCTTGGTTTGTGGTAAAATAAATAAATAAATAAATAGTGTTCCCATGCTGCTATTTATCTATCTTATCTAATCTTAACGTGATCAGTGAATTAAAATATGGGAAAATACCTGATTTACACTGAAAAATGCAGAGGATAATATTAAATAAATGGTCAAAAATTACTTAAGATAAGACAGGACTTTATGACTCCTTTATGAGTCCCACAAGGGTAAATTTCAAAGGTTCAGAAAGGTTAAATGTAGAGAAGTCATTTATAAGTGCACAAAAACAGTTCTTGATATTTAGGAGTCGAGCACAGCTGTTATTTTGCGTTAATACTAAATTATTGCCTGTTTTTACATTTTAAAAAATTTATTATCACCAATCTTTTAACTTGTTTTTCATTATGCTGCACTGCAAACCTCAATAAGTTAGTAGAACTTAAAAAAAAATTGACGCAAATGGTTGCCTAAAATTTTAAAAAGTTAAAGGTTTTGAAGTTTTAACTTAAAAGATTACATTTTTTTAAGACCTTAAATATTTTGATTACATGCTACATGTAACTTTAGATTACGTCAACTTATAATTTCTTTTTAAAACAAATAAAATATTTTAGCAATGTGACTCAGTCAAGTTAAGTAGACAAAACTTTTTAAAATAAGTACAAAAACACACTTGATTATTGTTACCTTAACTGAATATTTATCCGTGTATTTTATTTTATTTGACTTTTTTTTTTAAGTAATCCCAACTCAAACATACTGACTTTGTAAACTCAAAATTATTTGTCTTACAACTTGAACATTTTGTGGCAACTCATTGCCTCAAAAGTATTAAATACTGTCCACATGTCAAAGCGTCCTTGAGTAAAACATTGAACCCCAAATTGTTCCCAGTGAGTCCTGGTAGCGCCTTGCATAGTACCAACCGCCCACTGGTGTCTGTGTGAATGAGTGAATGTGAGGCTTGTATTGTAAAACTCTTTGGGCATCATTAATATGTGGAAAAGAACTATATAAGTACCAACCATTTACATTTACAGTGTATGTGTTGAGCTCTTGGACAGGTCGCCCTTCTAAAACAGATCTCCATCTCAGTGGGACTTTATCTGGTTAAATCAAGGTTAAATAAAAATAACACAAATAAAAACCTATGCAGTTTAGTCAAATAGATTTTATACATGTGTACTGTGTTGAAATCCACTTAAACTCTTTCCCCCATAAAGACAACATTTGACAACCCCCATTAGAACAGGTTCTGTTTTTTCAAATGTAACAGATGTTGTACTAGGTGGACGTGACCACAACACATACTAAGCCAGCCAATATGATTACATAATACAGTTTCCTTCTTTCTTTCTTTCTTTTTTTTTTTTAATTCTTTGAAAAAACGTTGAAAACATTTCTTTTTTCCTTTATTTTTTTATTTCTTTTTTTTAATTTTGTTTTTTTGTATTATTTGTTCATCTTTTTTATATAATAATAATTAAAGTATTTTCACTGGTTTTTCCTTAAATTGCAAAGTGTGTCAATTGTAGCCACCAGAAAAACACACAACACACCAGAAAAACAAAATGGTCCACGGGTAGAACTAGTAACACATATATATGGATTGTTCCTTGTAGGCGTCCAAGGGGGAAAGAGTTAACATGTGGTATTCTAGTTCTAGATCTGTAAATTTACTGCTGCTCTTGACTCTCCTCTCTGAGTTTAGATTAATTAGTCAGAAAATAAAAAATAAAAATAAACCAGCAGGAAAAAAAAGCCTGCACATAAAAAAGCACCGTTGTTCTGCTGTTTGAGAACATTTGATGTGTTGAGGTTTTTTGTTTTTTTTTGTCTCAGCTGGTGTGAAACTAAATTAGCTGACTGAAAAAGGGAACTGTGCTGCTTCAGAGAAAAACACCACCCTTCCTGTTTCCTCCTCACCTGCAGTTTGTTCTTCAAACTGTCTCTCGCGTTGGGCGTCTGGGGAGGTGGGCTCGTCCGGCGGCCAGCGCAGCTCGCCACTCTCCACCTCGGTGGCATCTGTGGGCTCCACCACGATGGACGGAAGCCTCTTGGATAACTTGGGATACCTTTCATGGGTATCTAGACAGATCTGTGTGAGGCTTATGTAAGGTGAACGGAAGGGCTGAGGAATGCGGAGGGGAATGTGAATGAACAGTGATGCAGTGAAAATGGGATTAGGAAAAAGGAAATGTGAGCATCACAGGAAGTACAAGCAGATGGAGCGCGTGCTTCTTTGATCTCTGATGTAAAGATGGGCTCAGTGATTCAGGGGAAAAACTCAATGACTCACTTTCCTGTGAACAGGTATGAGCATTAATCCAGCACGGATTATTTTAACCCAGAAGGACCCAGTGTGACATTTGTGGCACTTCCCAAATACAGTTTTCTCTGTTTAACCATCCTTAAGTGGTTTAGGCCACATGTTTGACACTCCTGATCTAGGATAAATGATTTCAATGTAGTTTCTTGAGTTCTTCAGTGTCTTTTGTTTTTTCGCTACAGTTACAACACCAGCTACATTAACTGACAAATGGAATTCATAAACCTTCTCCGAAAAGGTACGTTCTAGGATTCAGAAGGCAACTGAAAAAATGTTCATCTTGTGTTTTTTTGATACAGATTAAAAAAAATTCTTTGTTAGTGATTTTTTTTTCTATTTCCTGCTAAAAATGTAATTCGGGGTGGTGGTCCACCCTTCACGTCCCCATGATTGGCAATGTGTTCATTCAAGGATAATGTGATGGAGACCTGAAAAACTGTCAAAAATAATAACTATTTTACTTTCTATTTTATATTTTTAATTTTCTTTGAGCACTTTTAAACCATAAAGACCTACCACTACTTTTGTGTCAGTTCCCAAATTAAATTTTCTCTATAATTAACCTTTTTTAACTCATAAAGACCCAAACATCCACCATCTACCAAAACCATCTACTGATAGAAACTGTTTAATACCTGTTGATCCACTAATAAATGTAATTAATTGGTGTAAAATACAGTTATTCAACTTTTTATCGCCATCAGATATGACCCATTTGGATGTTCTGAGGCTCTGTAGTTACCATGGAAACACCATCATCTTCGACAACATTGATTCACCAGTAAAACCTGTGGAGTTGGATCAACGACAGTGGATGGACACACTGGGTTTATGTTCAGTTTATGTTAGCTTTGCTGAAAAAGTCACTTTTTCTTCAGTTTTCTCTGTTGTTGATATAATAATCCTCAATTTTAGTCAAACTTTTATAAAAGTTTAGTAAATTAAATGTTGGAAAATACCTGATTTTCACTGAAAGAATACAAAACACATTAGATAACATTGCAATAAATGGTAATAAACCACTTAAGGATGGTTAAATATAGAGAAAAATTTATTTGGTAAGTGTCAAAAATGTCACACTGGGTTGAAACTCGGCATTCTTGAGGCTGACTTCATGACGCACTTACTTTTCTTAATGTGCTTGTAAATGTCATTTCTAGTTTATTTTTGTTTATTTATCTAATACCCTGAAGTAATAAATAAATAAATAAAGGCAAAAAATCAGTTGCACCTATAAACAGTCATTAATTATAGAAAAAGTACCAAAATACTATAAATTTAACATAAATGTACATTTTTTCCGTGACTTTTACAAATTTGCTACTGCTAGTATTATTACTAATAAGACGAATTTACTGATTTTTACTATCTGTTTATTGTGGATTGTGTCTGATCTATGTGTTATAATTGTGTAATCCTGTAACTGTTGTATTTGCTGCTGCCTATCTCTGCCTAGACTCCCTTGTAGAAAAAAGTTCTTAATCTAAATGGGATATTTCTGGGTTAAATGAATGTTAAATACATTTTTTAAAAAATTAGAATGAATATTTCCTTGTTAGTTGGGGATAAATAACAATTAAAAAAACTAAATAAAAAACAGAGTAGCATCAATATAAGCACCAGATAAAGGTATTGGCCAAGAATTTTCTTTAAATTTTACTCTTTGATACTGAAAAAAATAAAAACCTCATTTTTCATCGGCACAATCAGCCTTTAAAGTAGAAATAAATAACAATTGTAAGTATATTTCATCTATAAATTTCAACGTTTCTGGATTATGGGAACCAAAACTTACTAAAAATAAGTTAGGTCATGATTTTTTCATTAAAATTATGAACAAATCAAACTGCTGTGTATGTTTTAGGATCTGTTCCTGACCCAGTTTTACTTAAAATGCTCACACACTTCAACCTGTCAGTCCCTATGTGGATTGATTCATGACTTTCAGTCAGTTTAACTGAGGCCTTCTGGAACCCACTGAAAGGAGGGGAAACCTTTGATAAAAAAAAAAAAAAAATCAGACTAAACGGCAAAGGGGGGAAACAAATCTTATAAACTAGAGCAGGAGGAGGGTGATTCAGAATGTTGGAAAAATGGATCCTACATTAGCAGACTCCAGTTCACTCAGCTGGAACAGACACAGACTGTATCATTTACTCACAGCAGAGTCCAAATAATGACCTTGTTCACATCAACCCACATTTTATTCTCACTCCTTCTGACTCACCGCTGTATGCTTTCTACTCAGAGAGATCTGAAAGCATCTAAACACACTGGTTCACACACATCTGGAAGGATACTGTAGGCTGGTCGCCTTCTGCTCCTCCACCGCCGAAGTCCTCCGTCGTCGGCTCCAGAGAGTTCATCACCTCGGTCATCCTAAAGAAAAGACACACAAAGAGCAGGTTAAACTGGAAAACAGACACATTGATCAGGTAAAAACTGGGAAACAGATACAGTAATCTATTAAAAACTGAAAAAAAAAGACACAATAATCTGTTAAAAACTGAAAAACAAACACACTAATCAAGTAAAACTGGAAAACAGACACAATATTCTATTTAAACCTGAAAAAACAGACACAATGATCTGTTAAAAACTGAAAAGGAGACACAAGGGACTTCCGGTGCAACGGTAGAGCAGCATGGACGTGCAAGGCAGGAGCTCCCACATGCCAACATAGAAAACTCGAAGTAAACATGACAATAAACCTTGAAACTGAGAATATAGTCAAGTTCCAACAAAAAAAGACTAAAAAGAACCCAGACAACCAAGGTAAAGAAAGAAAAAAACTAGACTAGTGATAGCAAGCTAGCACCTGAAGCTAACATGGCCTCGTTTAAAGGCAGCCTAGATAGCGTTAGCCCAAAAATTCAAGTCCTGCACGGTGATATGAGACGAAATTACAGCACAAACGAGGAGTGAGCTCACTGCATTTAAGACGGACACTGATCAGAAAAGTAATGATAACGACAGATATCGGAGAACAAAATGAGAAGATAAACACTGTCCTAGACTGCACAGAAGATATGGAGTCAAGACGTGATACAAGAGCAGCAAAAGATCATGGACAAACTGGACAATTCGGAATCAAGATCTAGACAAAATTATCTACGGATCTGTGGCATGCAAGAGGAGGCGGAGTCAAAGAGCGACTTGGTGGAACAGTTTATGGATTAGTGTCTCTGTGAAGGATTCTCGATTCACTTTGACCTCACGATCCAATGTGCACACAGAGCCTTAAGCTCCAAAGCCAAAACCCGAGATCCATCGTCAGCTTTTTTCAACAGTTTAATGTAAAGGAAATCATTTTAATGAAAAGGAGACACAAACTGATATACACAAATGTTACGCAGCAACAACATGAGCCTAAGGTAAGCAAACAAATGAAGGATAGCAGCAACATGTGACCTATTTTGTCATCGTATTAGCTCCTCCCACATTAGGACAGTGAACGTTGACACTGCATTCCCTGCCATGGTCTCCAAAACAAGACTGGATGTTTTGAAAATTGACAGGAAGTGTACGTCTTTCATCAGGGGTCTCTAACTCATTTTGGTTCAGGGGCCACATTTAGCCCATGTGAGCTCAAGTGGGCCAGACCAGTAAGATAATGACATGATAACCAATAAATAATGACAACACCAAATGTTTTTCTTTGTTTTAGTATGAAAAATCCCTCATTAAATCATGAAAATATTTACATTTTACAAAAAATATGTGAATAATAAAAAAATATGAAAAAAAATGAAATATCCTGAGAAAAATTAGTGCAATTTCGACAATATTATGCCTTAACTTATATTTATAACATTATTATGTACATTATGCACAATGTTACATAACCATGTGGTAACAGGCAGAATATTGTTAAAATTACACATTTTAAGTTGCTCATATTTGTTGTATTTATTTGCATTTTATTGTGAAAGGATAGTTTGCTAATGTAAATATTTTCATATTATAATGTAATTTTTTACTTTATAACAATTTTTCAAGAAGAAAATTTGTAGTTGTCATTATGTTATTATTTTACTGTAGATCACACTGGTCTGTATGTGGAACCTGAACTAAAATGACTTTGACCACCTTGACTGTTAACGTCTTCAGTCTTATTTTTGCAGTTTCATCCAAATTGGAACCTTTGGCGTGTCGGATTTGGCCCCCGGGCTGCATGTTTGACACCCCTTTTGTACATCATAACATACGTACTTACATCAAATAAATCAAATAATGGACTGAAACATGTAAACCAGGGTTTTTGGATTATTTCTGAAGTGCATGTATCTGATTACAGCAGTAACTCCCGGTTATGGGAGTTTTATGGTCATGTAAACTGGTTCAGTATCTCCCATATCACCCTAAAAAAACCACATGACCTGTCTAGTAAAAAAAAAAAATTCATTCTCTGCTGAATGTTCTCCTCCTTGACTTGAGCTCAGTCTTAATGATGTCGGATCAATCAAACACTTGAAGCCGTGTTGGTCTGTTCAGAACAAACATAATCTCATGTTCATCATGTTCTCATTTTTTTGCTTATTACTGATACAATACAGGCTGGATTTAGCACCGTCACACCGGCAGCACAGGTGGCTCATAGAGGACAGTTTTTTTTTTTGTTTGTTTTTTTGCACTGGATGCATCCACAACCTGGTTTCTGACATCTTTATGTTGCTATGGTTACAACCAAATTCACTTCCGCATTACTGCATTAGTTATTGCTGTCTGCCATGAGTTTTGTGAAGATGGTGCTGTTGCTGGCTCACAGGAAGTACAGATTTTTACCAGTGTGTAAAAGCTAAAACAGGTGTTTTGTAAATGTACTGACATCCTACAACTCAAATGTTTAAAGACATAGTTGTCTGTTTCATCCAAACATGTCACTGGTCTACAAAGGTGGAAAAAGTACAGAAAATTTTTAAGTAGGTAAAATTATCTTCACTTTGCTAAAATTCTACTCAAGTAAAAGTAAAAGTACCCATCTAAAAATCTACTCAAGTAAAAGTAAAAATGTACTAATTTAAAATTTACTTGGAGTAAAAGTTACTTAGTAAATGTCAATTAACTGATGTAATAAAAGGATGAGTGATGAATCCAACCCAGCACCAGTTGTTTTGGTCATCTATATGTAGTGAGGTAGCCCTGAAGGTCTCATGTTGCTTCACCTCCTAGTTAGGGGACTTATTTAAGCCACCTGGTTAGCTTGTATCAGTCTCTCTGCTGCTACTGAGCTCTGCTGTGGGTGCCATGGGGTTGGCTGTGTGCTGTCTGGGTAGAAAAAGACTGATTTTCTTTTTTTGAAATGGGTTAGAATGAACTATTAAAATTGTATGTCTTTTTCCAGTGCTGGCTTGTTCAATTATCCCCATCTTGATGACCAGTGGAGGTGGCTAACCTGCTGCTGTTTTGCTTGGGTTTTCTTTTTATGGATTTTTACTTCGAGTGCTACTGCAGTTTTTAGCCAACTGGGCCTGTTTTTATAACTTTTCTTTGGTTTCAGTGACCCTGGGTGCCTCCTGGTGGTTGGAGCTAGGCACTTGGGTGAGGTTTTCCCCAATTAATGCATGTGTTAGTGCACTGGTTCACCAGGTTAGTCTGCACTTGTTCATTTGCTATGTCATCTGTCATGTCCACAAAGGGTGAGTATGAGGTAGCACACCTATGTATTTTATAAAGATAGTTTTTTAGCATCTGTAGTTCAAGAATAAATGTTACTTTTTATTTAAAACATGTAGTTTGCTTTGCTAGAGGGTAATAAATAATTTCCCCATAAATGTAGGATTGTGTTGTTTTCTTCCCCCAGCACATCTCGAAGACCTCCCCTTTTTAAAAATAATTTTGAATAAATCATTTTTTTAACCTTTAAGGTATGTCTCTGTCATTTTATCAGACCTTTATCTGTGTTCCTTTTTACCTGGTATCATTGAACCAATTTGGAGGGCCCCAAGCCCCCTCCTAACCTCGCACTACCACATATACTTTACTGAAGTAACAGAGGTGGAAAAAATTGTAATTAAGTAAAAATATCTTTACTTTGCTTAAATTCTACTACATTTTTGGTATATTGAAGGAGACCAATGAAGGGGGGGTAGAGGGAAAATGCACTCTGTAACTATGTGTGGGACACAGAATATTTCTAATAAATATTGTTCAGTCATTTGTGCATTAACAGACACCCTACATGTTGTGTATTTATGTATTTTTGAATGTTCAGTGTTCATTTATGGTAAACACTGTAATTTACTGAGGGTTTTTGAACACCTCACAGTACTCCCTAAGGTGCTGTGAATGTGATCTCACAGTAATGCCACAGCAGAGACACGGTGAAGAAGAAGAGGAGCAGGTTCACCTGATTTTGCCAACTCAGGTTAAGAAATAAAAACCTTTTTTCTATAAATGAACCTGTGGACTCTTTCATGCCACAAAGCTGCAACATACTGAAAACCAAAAGTGAAACTTAACATGCTTTGAACATCCAACCAGGCTTCTGGGCCTTGTGCTGAGAAATGACAACTGTTAAATGTATATAGAGGAAAGCCTGTGTCCTGAGTGTTTGTGTTCTTCACATAGGCTACATTTATTCGCTGGGTACATCTCTGTACTGCATCGTTACATCCGTAAATAACACACCATCATATTTATCACGATAAAATTTTACCTGGAGCATCAAATAACAAAACTATTTAATCTTTAAGAACAAAAAACAGTTGCTGCATTCAAGCTGGCTGGGAATTCAGACAACTCTATGAATATAAAGCATTTCCCTATTCAGACTTTTGTTCTTAAATTGGTAGAAATTTATTCTCATGACACAGTAAATTTTTCCTCAAAATTCCAAATATTTTTATTTACATATACAGTTGCGTGAAAAAGTTTTACATGAGCTAACCAGCACTTAGGTCATTTGTTTTCTGATTCATCTTATTAAAGTATGTAAGATTTAGCACATTTAAAAGCTCTACCTAACGATCTGGCATGTCGCATGAACATGAACAACCCGCCTCCCTCCAAAGTCCCGCCCACTCCCCATGCCTGCGCTCTAATCTTCCCTCCTCCCTCACACACACACAGTGGGAAGCAGAGGTAGAGGCTTCAGTGTGGCACACCATCATTCACCTGCTGCTGCGCTTCCGGCCATTTCTCAAAAACAACAACGCAGAGAACAGTCTTGGCGAGAACGGTCTCAGAGAACGAACTTAAGAACACACATCTCTGTCTAACTGAATGGCTGAACTGGTGAACTTTAACCCTGTCTCTGCTGGATTTACACCATTGGCTCCAAGTAAAATGTTATAATAACCTATAAATAATGACGACTGTCCTTTCATAAAAAATGAGAATAACATGTGAACAAATATGAACAGTATGAAATGTCATAAAAGAAGTGCAATTATAACAATACTGTGCCTGTTCTTAAATGTTTTGTGTATTTGTAGATCGATTGTGATCTGTAAGTTGTAGCAGTAACAGTGTAGATGAGAAACCAAGGCAAAATATTATTATTTATATTAAGACATTTCAGGTGTTTATGTTATTTGACTTTTTTCAATGTGATCCATTTAATGATCCAGCCCACTTCAGATCATATTGGCCTGTATGTGGTCCCTGAACTAAGATGAGTTTAACACCCCTGATTTACATGATCAGTGAATTAAATACAGGAAAATACTTGATTTTCACTGAAAAAATGCCAAGTACAGAGGATAATATTATAATAAGTGGTGTATAAAGCAGTTGAAAAAAGTTACATGTAGAGAAACATTCACCACAGAAATATTTCTAGGTCTTTAAGGGTTAAAGTCTTTGATTTCTTCAACAGATCACACAAATGTTCAGAGTATAACACAACTACACAACACCAGAGTTTCACTTTTCATACAATCAGTGTCGAAATCTGATAATTGCAAAAACTAGAATCCATGCAAAAACTTGGTTGATGGAGACACTGGGTTTATTTTCAGTTATTGATATATTTAACTGAAAAAGTCACTTTTTCTTCTTTTTGCCTCTGTTTTGATATAATAACCTTTGAATTTACTCTGAGTTTACATGAGTGTATTTAAATCAAGTATAGGAAATTAGATATAGGAAAAAAAACATGAATTATAGTGAAGAATTCAAAATAAAGAGGAAAATATTACAATTAATGGTGATAAATCAACCCTTTCTCAGGCAAGTGACTATTTTTGGCAATTTCCGCATACATTACAAGACAGTGACTGCAACAGTACCAGTGAGGACAGTGAGTCAACAATCTCAGGTCCAATGTGGGCTATAGGTCTGTAAGTACCTGCTTTGTTAGGTACCATGAAGTAATGACTAATGTAAGGAATGATGTTAAAGGGTTAATGTGGATGTTGACAGGTGTCTGGATTAGCACACATGTTGGTCTAATGTTATAAAATACATGTTCCTTTCACTTTACATGTGTTTTTCTTGTATTTCTTTATATTTACTTTTTGGATTTTGGAAATATGGTAACTTCTTTGACCTTGATTTTCTACATGACAATAAAATATTTTTTTTTTTGTTTCACAAAAGTAATACAGTTTTGTTTTATCCTCCAATAACACACTATCGCCCCTTTCATGCTGCGTTTCCACTACGTGGTACCAGTACTCGACTCAGCTGACTCAAATTGGCCTTTTTGCATTTCCAGTACGTAAAGGAACCCGGAATCTGGTACCTGATGCTACTTTTTTAGCACTTGCTTAGCCGAGGTTCCAAAACAGGTGAAGAGATACTAAAATGTGACGTGTAAACACTGCAGACCACTGACTGGTCAGAGAATGTCTCTATGTCATTGCATCATCAATGTACGACCTGCCTTTTTTCTTTTTTTTTACTGATTTGGAGGTTTACAGTACATATAGCGGTATGCTAATCCATGATGACAGCCCACACAGCGATACCATGGTTGGTTGGGTAGGTTCAGACATTTCTGTCCTAAGTGGATGATAAAAAGATTCCGTGTAAGCTTCACGGGGCAACGGACGAGTTTATCAGCAACTCTCAGAGCAGACATCATGGAAGTTATAGGCAATGTCACTATGACGACCAGGTACTATAAAGTTGGTAGTATCCTGTAATAGAAAGGATCTCCAGGAATAGTACCTGGTACCTGAGTCAAATCGAGTCGAGTCGAGCCAGTTCCATGTAGTGGAAACGCGGCATTACACAACACTTCTGTTCTGGAAATATTCCACCTTTATTCCAGAACGACGCCTGTGTAAACAAAATGGTGGCTCATTTTGTTCCACCTTTGTTATGTCCTCTAGAGACATTACAGAGCCCTGATGAAGGTGGAATCATGATTCTGGAACTCTATGTAAAAGGAACATCTCGAGTTCTACAACCAAGGTGTGACGTTTTGATGATGTATTATGTGTGTGAGGGGATTTAAAAATGAGTGTGGGCCGTGTACACTAAACAAACATTAACGCAACCAAAAAGATGTGGAACTGGAGAGACGCCAAGATCCACGAGTTGTTGTTACTTTGGGCAGAGGACTCTATCAATCTAACATTTGTGGAACAATGGAAGACGGACTGACTGGAGAGGCTAGCAACACCGCTACGCTTGGGGTATTTCGTACAAGTTACACATCACACTATATGCTGTGACCACCTCTTTGATTGGTAAACGAAGGTCCACTGTGTAAAAGTCCATCTGTCTCACCTCTGTTACTCCTGTGTCACCTCTGTTATATCTGTCTCACCTCTGTTACTCCTGTGTCACCTCTGTTACATCTGTCTCACCTCCGTTCCTTCAGTCTCACCTCTGTTACTCCTGTGTCACCCTTGTCACTCCTGTCTCACCTCTGTTACTCCTGTCTAACCTCTGTTACTGCTGTAACACCTGTTACTCCTGTCTTACCTCTGTTTCTCCTGTCTCACCTGTTACATCTGTCTCACCTCTGTTACATCTGTCTCACCTCTGTTACTCCTGTGTCACCTCTGTTACTCCTGTCTCACCTCTTATTCCTGTCTCACCTGTTACTCCTGTCTCACCTCTGTTATTCCTGTCTCACCTCTGTTACTCCTGTCTCACCTCTGTTCCTCCTGTCTCATCTCTGTTCCTCCAGTCTCACCTCTGTTCCTCCTGTCTCATTTCTACTCCACCTGTCTCATCTCTGCTCCACCTGTCTCACCTCTGTTCCTCCTGTCTCACCTCTGTTATTCCTGTCTCACCTCTGTTCCTCCTGTCTCACCTCTGTTATT
>JAPTGZ010330618.1:1499-13259 GCA_029814645.1 Fowleria isostigma | reverse complement strand
ACACACACACACACACACACACACACACACACACACACACACACACACACACACACACACACACACACAAAAAACATCAACATCCATGCTGAAAATGCTAAGATTTGACAAAGACTTTACATCTTTTTATCCAGATACTCCAGATACTATTTTTGCAAAGCCAGTGTTGCTGCCCAACACTGGCCAAGATCAGTGTGATTCAATTAAAGAACTAACCAAAAAACTCAGACTGCATTTACTCCTGCTCTTGAATGATAGTGGAGTATGCCAAACCTATGTCTAGGACTGGCAAAGTGTGGAGATGGGTCTGGCTGTAAGATTAGTTTAGAAGCCTCAAAATGTCAGTAGCCTTTGTCAGCACATGCAGAAAACCTGGAGTCTTTCATAGCTCAGGTTCACTGCTCTGGCAGCTTACCCTAGGGAAACTAAACGACCTTCCTTTATGGAACTGAATGGACTGAAATTAAGTCAAACCTTAATGAGCCTAGCTAATTTGGCAGACTTGCCTTATGGAACAGGCCACTTGACTCACTAAAACTGTATGCTGCTGCCGCAAACAGATAGAATACACTCTGGTAGGGGAATCTACACTGACATGCAGCTAACAGAGCCATCAGGGTTCTTACACATCTATATTACAAAAGGCAAGTAGCCTCTGTGTGTATGCGTCTGTCTGGGGATTCACACAAAGTCTTGAAAGAGCAGACTGCTGCAGTTTGTCATATTTGCATATTTTTGGTCAAGGAACACACTAGTAAAAATGGCAAGTTGACAGGACCAATATTTTGAGAGATATAAGTAATTTTGGAATGCAATAGCCTTACAATCACGGTGCTATACCCAGAATGCTTTGGTGGTGACTGCTGGACAAATGTGGTCCAGCATGCACAAATACACAATAGTATACAAACTACCACATCTAAAACTTAGGGATCCCCACGGGGCAACACGCTAGTTGCTTTTAATGCTTCTTGGGCGTTTATTCACTAGGTTATGTTCATCACTTTGTATGTAGTCATTTTAATACTCACCCTAACTTCCATATTTGGTATGCAGAGTAAGCCAATTAAAGATTGGATTCCAGAATTTCCTGCCTTGCATAGGTTGATAATCCCTTAGTAAAAAAAGACACAATGGAAGAGATTTAAGTAATGAAACACTCAGAAAAACAAACCAGTGTATTATTCACACAATAACTATTGTAAAATGTGAGCTCCTACCAGACCAAGAGCGAAAGGCGGCCACTATTGCCATTCTACTTGACAAAAAGCGTGACTCTCGGTCTTCCCTGAGATGAAGAAAACACACAGACATGTTAAGGACAGAACGCCAAGTCCCTCTCACACAAGAACTCTTGATCTACTAAGTATTTTCATCAATTATCAAACACTACACAATCAAAGAGCAAAAAAGAAAAAAATTGAATGAAAATCAATAAAAGGTTTTTTATATTAAAGTAACTTCAAATGACAAAGAAATAATGTGACTTAGGCTTCATATCCTCAGGTCGGTCACAATAAAGTCAAACAGCCCTTATACCAAGGCTCATGGCACAAAAACAATATACAAACCCTTAACTTTCTCAATGCACGGTGTTACCAATATAGGAACGGACAAAACAGCAAACAGAGGAAAATGTCAGAACATTATCTTTTTGTTTCTTTTGTAACAGCAACACTCCAAACTCACACACACACACACACACACACTTACTTGAGTTGCCCTTCAGCCGTGTCTGCAGTATGGCGGTAGTGGAAGTCAGTGAAAGGTGCAAGGATTTGCTGGAGGAAAGAACACAGAACAGTGTTAAGAAGGGCAAAATACAAAATAAAGTGAATGCTACCCTAAAAACCTTGGGTGCTTTTCATTGGTTCTTGTAATTTATGTGGATTTTCAGGAACATACAATAACGACACTTGTTTCACAGCTCTCCTGTGACATTGTTGTAGCTATTATGCCTGTGGTTCTGAGGTGCTTGTCTTTCTACAGACAATGAGGCTATAGAGAATGTTGTAACTGATTACTGTGAGCGCCATGGGAAAGAAACAGGTAACCTATGGCTGCTAATCCTTTCACAAATGGAAAGACTCCCTGCACACTGCCCAATTATTAACAAAAGAAAAGCTGCTTCTGCGTACCTCCAGCTCAACGTCAACACGCACGTACTGGCGGGTATGTGGGTGATTAAGGAGATGCAGAATGGTGGTGATCAGAGCTTCATTGATGCGACTCAGCTGACAGTCGATCACACTCTTAAGGATAGTACTGAGGCCTCCCCGTCTGGCCACCACCTCTGGATTTTTCAGGGCTACAAAGGAAGTACAAGACAGTCAAGACATACTTTCGATGCACATTAATACTGTGGATATACAAAGGTTTTATAAAGTCAATGATGATACTAAGAAAAATCTCTGTAGATTCAGTTGATGTATGACCTACAATTTCTATAACAGTATATAATTTTCTCAGAATTGCCATATCAATACTTCAAGAGTTAAAGCACAGATACAACTGGACAGAAGTGATGAGCATACTCTTAAGTATGTTACTACAACATATTTCACGTAATTTGAGAGCATTTATTATGCAAAATTGCAATAATGGAAAACATTTAAACAAATCTTTTTCTCAAGCAAGTTTAAGGTGACAGAAAAGATAACCACTGGCTGTTCAAAAACTTTTTATGTTATGGAGGTACATAGGAGGTGAATTCTGACACAGCAAACACCGACATATAGATGGACATTTCCCAGGCTAATACATTATATATTGTAAAATTCAAGCTGCTAAATGTTTATCATATAACACAAGCATGTTTAACGACTTGCATTTAATGAATGAACAAGTGCCAAAAAACAAACACAAACAATACAAACCATAACCACCACAAAGAACATCTGTGGATTTGCAGAAGTGTAACTGTAGCAGTGAAATAGTTGTGTACAGTCTACCCTGACCACTCTCTTACTAACTCACTACATGTCTTTTCTCTTTCCCTTTGTTCTTCTCTCCTGTCTTCCTCTCTTCTTCTCCTCCTTTCTTGTCCTCTAAACTCCTCTCTACTCTCCTCTTGTTCTTCACTGAAACTGCTGAAACACACACACACACACGCACACACACGCACACATGCATGCTGAATACTACAGGTACAACTGACATAATATTAGGCAAACAAGTATCATAAACCTGTCAAAAATCAATTGTGTACTCAATACTCACAAGAAAATGATCCACCTGTTGTTCTGAATGTTCTAAACAATATAACTTCTTGTCAGGATTGTACCCTATGATTGTAACATACTGTCTAAAGGCCCCCACAAAGTCAGGTGTGCTTGTCTCCGCATACGTCCGAGTGTACTCGAGGCGGACTGAACGTGGACCCAAAGCGGTTTTCTGCTGGACACGTCCAGATGACTGCGCGGACTTCATGTACGCATACTCGGTATTGCACAATAGACTGGTCAGCGGGAAGTCTTCACATCAACCTGTTTTAAATGTCAAATTGGTGCGGACAATTCCCACGTAATCATGCCGTGCACAATACGTCCAGCTCTGTGGGCGTATTGTGTCAAGTGTCTTCAAGTTTTGTATATGTCATTGTCTTTAATACATAAATATTTTGGGTAAAGGAGGGATAAAGAGGGGGGCTAGCCTTTGACAAGAGGGTCTTAAGAACTTGCTTGCCCCCCCGCCACCGGTGGTGGGTAATTAATGTTGTGTTATAAATTACACCTATTAGTACGAGCGGTATGCACAGATGACAAGATCCCCTATCTATCTGCACAGCACTACATAATACTTCTAGTGACAAACATTATTTAAATTGTTGCCCATAGAAGCATAACAGCAATTTCAGTCCAGGGCATTAAAACTGGTATATCAGGTCAACAAATATACCACCCAGAAACAACTGAATCAAACCAGTGTCTCCATCTTATCAGTCTGGACTCACCAAGCTCACAAACAATGGCGATAGCTGCGCGAACCATGCGATCTCGTTCCTGAAGTCCATCAGTTCCCACAGCAATTAGAGAGTTTGCAATAGAAGAGGGAAACAGCATTGCATTGACAGTGATGATCTACAGAAAGAGGGAGGAGAATAAACATGAGTCATCAAACAAGTCTAGACAGAATGATAAAGAGAATATTAGAAATGCAAAGAAATGGTTACAGCTGAGGCAAACCCATCAGAACTTACAAAAGAGGGAGTGATAACAAAACTGTATTTTTATGATAACGGGCCAGACTATATGAAAGGAACCCCAGGGTTGTATTACTGCCTGCATGCCCGATCCTTTGCTGAAACCAGAGCCTGGCTCAATGTGTGTGTGTGCATGTTTTTGTGAGTCTGTGTGTGCTTGTATGTGTAAGTGTGAAGCGGGTTTACAGTAAACTACAGAAACAACTATAAATATCCTCGCCTGCAGACTTGTGCAAACCGTCGACACACAGACACTGCTGCTACCCCATTGACCTTTCTGTTGACACTATGCAGGCACAAGGGTCAGCAATGAGGCCAGAGAATGGGCAAATTCCTTTGGTGATATGACAGTGACTTTGGAGACATCAATAAAAAGAGGAGCAGCTGAAGAGGTACACATGTATTAATAAATAATTTACCTTTCGTACGAGTCTTAGAGCCTGAGTCCTCTCTCCCTCATTACTCTGCTGGATGTCAATGCATCTGAATCAACACACAGACAAAATTAGTCATGTCTTTTTTATGTGCTCTGTAGCCAGAAGAATAAATACAGCTGACTTAAGTATAACATAAAGAAGGCATATAAAAATGGAAAAATTCTGAGCGAAAGGGAGAATGTGCTGAACAAAAATTTCTGTAATGAACTACTCTCACCTGGCTATTAAATAGTCAACCTGTAGTTTGAGGACCTTCTGCAGAACGTTGGTGTCTCTAATGAGGTAGCGAAGTGCCCGCAACCCTGCAGCACGGACTTCCTTAGCCTCATTTAGTAAAGCTAGTCGCAGACTGGGGTTAAAAAAAATAATAATCACACACTCAGCATATATAAGATTTTGGAATACATTCTCACATATTTGTTAACAATTGTAATTTCCTGATATATTCTATTTTTATTTCATGGCTCATAGTAGATTGACTTGAAAAAAACAAACAATGTTGACAAAAAAGCATTTGGTGTACTATCAACCCTTTCAGACACCTTACCAAATGATGATTTCTTCATATGTGAATCCAAAGTTTTCCTCACGGTGGCCTATGCTGCATAGCAGCTGTGAAAAGAAACATGACAACAACATAGCTCTGATTATCAAATTATTGTAGTAAAGGTTTCTGTTTTTATCTTTTTCCTCACAATGAACTTGTTGCGTGAGAGTAGCAGGTATGATCCAAAGAACTTCCTAACTATCTCAACACTAACACACCTCACAACACTAACCTGCAGGCTTCTGCAGGAGTGCCTGTTGTATTTTTCCACTTGTCTGTTAGATGCTGACTTGTTTAGAGTAGCTGAATGGTGAATGGATAATGTTATGCTTTCACTGGTGGTAGATGGAGGTTGTAATTATAAAAGTGTTGGGGCACACATTCACAGGTTGAGCAGTGGGTGTTTGCTTGTGTCGCCTTCAATATTTGTTGGTTACAAGTGCTCGCAGTCGTATGAGTATGTGGTACAGATATGAATGTTGAGAGTGCTCAGAGAAAGTAAATGACTGTTTAGTAAAATTTACCTATATATTCTCCTCATCATTACAGTGTACGCCACAGTATTCTACACCCGACATTAACCAAGGCCTACACACAAAAATTCTACTTTTATGTACATAAAAGTAGTTTGTTATAAAAAAAATAACAAACAAACAAAAAAAACCCCAATAAGAGCCACAGTCCACTGGAAGGATTTACAACAGTTTAAAATTCAGTCTGCCACAATGGAGCTGCAGTCTTTCCCATAGGCACATTATAACACCCTGTGACTATCAGGTCAGTGCTACCCTCACTAGCCCAACACTGCACAGTTGGAGAATACAGATGCTGAATTAAACAAACTTGAACTCTTTCCTTAGAAATGAAGGTAAATCTTTTCCATCAATTGTAAACCACACAGTAGAATAACATGACAGTCAGAGCAGGGTGGGACAGATGAGCAAAGGCATGGTGAGTAGGGGGTTGTTTTGACCCAGCTGTGATGTCAGAGCCAAAGCAGGCAGGAGGAGGGGAGAGGAGATGGAGAGAGAGGGGCATGTGACACTCTCCGGGGGGATTAGGTCACCCTCACTGTCCTGGAACCCTTATAAGGAATCAGAGGAACGGTGCTCCAACAGACGTATACACACAGACACGCACTCATTACGGATATTACCCTCCTGGCAGTTGTAAACAAGGCAGTCAAGTCTTAGGGCTACGGTAGTGCTGCAATGCCAGCTGCCTGACTGACTGCACAGCCTCCAGTAATCAGTGAAAATATGTCCAGTCAGACGTGGTTTGAGGCACCCGTTCATATTGACAGGAATCAGTAATGGCTAGTCCTTTAAATAGCTTTGACAAATACCAGTGAGGCATGATGGTGGGCAGAAATAATGGCCTAAATTTTTCTTCTTGGAATTGCCCTTCAGTTTTTCAAACCGTTTAGTTATTTCCTATAACCCATTATTCTAATTAGGAATAAGAAGATTAAGGTAGATTGTAGTCAGCGTACTACAGGCATCAGGTTTCTTATTTTTCATTTCTTATTTAAATAATCACTTTTACCAACAAAACTGACACAACAGAGTGTGTCTCAAGTTCAAAAGAACAATAATCAGACATTAGAAATCTCAGGTTTCAAAGTCAGAGAACTGCTCTTGATGCACATTAGGTCACAGTACTTTTTCCCCATCCCTGAAGCTCCAGTTACATTCACTGTCAGCATCACAATGACAGGCACAGCTAGGCCTGCTAGTAGCAACACCCAAAAGGCAAAGACTGAGGAGAGGTCAGTGGAGACAACACAGAGGGGGAACACAGCGACAGTCTTTACAGATATCTAAATAGCAAGTCAGTCTTCATGATCAACAGCTATAACTGTGCTAACCAGTTTGTTTGAAATAAATAACTTATTATCATTTAGTTTTAGTGGATAACATCTAAAATGACTCTATAATGATTCTGACTTGGAAGTACTACCTTTATGAAGTTGTTCAGGTGGCCCAGTTTTCGCATGTTACTGACTCCATGCGGTTTGGCCACATTTTGAATGATTTCCCGGAAGTTTTCTGATGGTTCTGCAGGACAAAAAAAAGAGGAAATGCAATGTAACTAAGACAAGCATTAAGTCATATTGCCACAATATTAGCCGATGAACCGTAATTGATATATTGCAGGAAGGAAGGGAAGGAAGTTGGTTTAGCTAGTCAAACAAATATAGTGTGTACAGTCAAAACAAGGTCTAGACAGTAAAAGCAAGACCAGAGCATGGAAATGTTCTGTTTTCAGTTCCTATTGACTGTTATGTGCATACTGTAATGCTACTTCCTTTTGACAAAGGGCAAGACATTTTAAGAAGAGTATTCACTTGTTGTCAGTATTCACAATAAGAAAATACTAAGGTGAAATATACATGCTGCAGAGTCTATTAATAGTTAAACATCAAGAGCCATATACAACAGTATTTTCCTAACAAATCCTAATTGTGAAAATGAGCTGGACATAGCGTTACTTTACTGCAACAAGTGATATCTGGAGTATTAGGTAGTATGCTGAGATTACAACTTAAAAATATTGCTCTCATATGCAGCCACTTTGTGACATAAGTAGAAAAACAGAAAAGTTATGAAAGTGTATTAGTAACTATTATCAATATTGGAAAAAGTAACCTAACATGGATTAATATGTTTTAGCATTTTGAATGTGATACACGCTTGCATATGAATGCTGTTAATTGTGTTATAAATGGAATCACTTCATTTCACTTGTGACCTCAAGCAATATTCTACCTAAAATGACAACCCAGTATGAGCTAGTGTAGATCTTACATGAGGGACATTTCTGTGATGTGTGACATTAAGACCGTAAAGAAACTATGAAACTCGGTTCTGTTCAATTCAGCTCTTACAAGTGATTTGGTCAAAGGTTGGGCCAGTTGTCCCAGAGGTAGTCTTTTTTAAAACAGAAACATTAGTAAAACAGCAAGGAGATAAGGTGTCAACCATCTCAACTTCATGAAAGGGATTGTGAATTGTACAATCGTTTAAGGCCAATCAAATCGAGTCCAAAGACGAGGGTAGGGGTGCACCCATCCATGTAAACAAACTGAAATGCGGTGTATAGAGGAGTCAGTCGAGCCTGTCGGTGCTCTGAAGCAGTGTCGTCTATTTGCTGTACAACTAATGGTGTTGAAACGTTATTTTTCATACGCTTAGCTATGGCTAATGCAGGACTCCAACCCTTATGGGTGGTTGACTGAATAACAGGCTATCCTGCCCACTCACCAATCAAAACAACAGCGTCGTCATGGCTGGTTAGCTGTGGTAGCTAGCTAAGGCTAACTCAGCTAGTTGGTTAGCTCGCTACCGCCTGTTATTATGATATCGCTCCCAATGTTAGTACATGAATCAAAGAGGCAAAACTGGCAAAGCGACAACAACAACGTCAGGACATGACATGAACTAACGGGATCCCCAGTTAGCAGAAGCAGCATTTGCAGAAATGCTCCTCATCCATTTTGAACAATAATCGCTTTCAGGGTGATGTGATGAAGCCTCTGCTTACCTCTGGTCAGATCCAGCGGTACGTTCTCTTCCCCGCTGTCATTCCGACCTGTCAAAAACACACACAACGAACCGTATGAGAGAGCACACTACAGCCACCAGGCACCTGAAAAAATCTATATTAGCATTATCTCGCTCTTGGAGGTACCACTGAATCGAGTTTTTCATGCTTACCTCGCATCCGAAGACTCCGGATAGGACGGCCGCGGAAGCTGGCCGCCATGTTTCCAGGAACATACACAACACCGGAAACTTCGCGGCTTCTCGCGAGAAAACACACAACAGGGGCTTTCGACAAAGCTGCAACAGACCTCCCACATACTCAGCATCATAGCTCTCACCTCCACGATCAGCAATAAACACATTAATCACAAGCATCATAATCATCCCAACAAACATCGTCATCACTGGATAGTTTATTCAACGGTATACAGTTTAAATAGAAGTAGAATGAAACAGATCTTTATTTACTAATCTAATAACCACAATGACATGAGTTTTGACACTTGCAAATGTGTTGTAACATTGAAAAAATATTGTAGTTGTGAGCAAGAAAACTCCAAACACAAAGCAATGCATGATCTGACTTACATTGTGGAAGCATTTAAAACATTCAGTCTTGTGAAACCAGATTTAATTACATTTCTAGCTGTCAAACACCCTTTTAAAGCTTTTTATTCAGTTTTGAAACATGGCATGATAATGTTCCGACAATAACCTGTTGTTTTATCAGAGAACAAAATGTATTTTCCATTAAGACTGTACATTGAAACAGGTAAAACAATGGTCAGTCTGTTTAATATAGCACATGTAAATGTTGCACAAACCAACACACCTGAAGGTCATAACAAAAAGGTGTCTTCTGCACCAGTGTCAGCAACAACAGGTTATTCACATAATATCATAAAATGCACATATATTGACAAATATTTATTAATCATGAGAAATACAACTAGTTTAAACAGTAAAAGAAACATATCGGCAATGATGAATGAATAGTTGAATTCTATAAAATCATCCTGGATCTTTGCAGTCTATTAGTCATTTTCATAGTCTGTAGGAAAAAAGGAAATGTAATTCATTTATATGTACTTTTTAAAATAATTGTTGGGAAAAATGCACTTAATGAACAATAAATTTGAGGAGAAGCACTTAGTTACTACTTAATTATTGCTGATATTGAGAATAAAAATGATCAGGACATACCTTGGACCTCTTCATATAAATCCAACCTGTCAAAAAAATAATTGGATTTATCAGATACTGTCATACAGACACAAAAATGACAAATCAGAACATGCATTTCACTGACAAAACTATCCAACACAAAGCAATGAAGAACTCTGGGAATCAGTGTTATTAAAGATGTTACCTATGGGCACAAAGGGTAGTGTTTTGTGTGTAATGTTCAGATGTTTTGTATGAGACTGTCAAATATGTGAGGAATATATATATTTATCATCATGGGTTTTGAGTTAAGATAGAAGAGAAACACTGGAAATGTGAGAAAAAAGATGACTATTGGTAATTGAAGCAGATCTGAAGGTCGCATGATATAAGGGTTAAGGTACAGGAATATAATTTCTACATAGTGAAAGGTATTGGGTTGTATTGCAGTACTGTTCTTTGTAAAGATGTTCATCACGTTAACCACTAGATGTCAGTCATACATAGTACATCTTGTCAAACTGCAGGAGAGGCCAGAAAAATTACTTTTAGTTTTTCAACTTCAAAAATTAAGAAATCACAAGAAATGCTTCTGTGGGGGCAAATTTAATAATTTGTGCATTTGTCATCTAAAGCATACACATAAAGACAACTTACATTGTGTTTGGGATATCCACATCATCATAATCATCACCTTCCTCAACTGTTTCAAAAGCAAAAAACATTCAGTGATTACACCATGCAAATAATAGTCAAAATAACCCACTTTAGCTTGTATGTAGTTTCCAATAGACCCACTGATAAATTAAAAGTGCCTGATGATGACAGATCACTCATTTCCTCTGAAATGACTCATATGCAGTGGCAGCAATGTGTTATTCACTAATAATTATTTAAAAAATTATGTAGGTTATTGGCAAATCCTCAATCTGTCAATTTAATAGAGGTACTGAATGTATTTTTATACTACATTTAGTATCCTATATTGAGAGTTTATATACTAAGACATGTTTTTAGAGAGAAACACACTTCAATATTTCCATTAGGCTACTCAAAATACTTTGTTATTTTACACCACAATTGATGAGATGGATATTTATAAAATGTTCAGGTCATACCTTGAACCTCTTCATAAATATCCAACCTGTTAAAAAATAGAAAGAGACAGATTTATGAGTTACTACTGTTATACAAGTCTAGAATTCCCAAATCAGATATGCATTTCATAGATGTTATTACCCAGCACAAGGCAGTGAAGACCCCTGAGAATCAACATCATCATAGATATTACCTATGGGCACAAAGAACTAGTGTTTTGTGGGTTCTGTTCACATTTTGCATGCAATTCCAAACACACAATGAACATATGACAATTTATTTACCACCATCTGCAGTAAGTTGTGGCAAAGGAGAAACTCTGGAGGAAAAGTAAGAAAGACACTGATTAAAGCAGCCTATATGGTTTCAATAAGTAGTTAGAATTTAGTGTCATAAACACTTAAGTTTAACTTATGAAGACCCAAACATCCAACAGTGACCAAAAGCATCTACTGATCTAAACTGTAGATTCACAAATCATTTCAGTCCATGTAAATAATTGGAGTAAAATGCAGTTTGTCATCTTTTCATGGTTATCAGATAGAACCCATTTGGACGTTCAGAGGCTCCTCAGTGAATGTGGAAACACAACATCTACAACATTGTTCACCAGTAAAAACCCATGGAGTATGATCAATGACAGTGGATGGATACACTTGGTTTTATGTTCAGGTAATCTTTTTTTTTTTTTTTTTTTTTTTCCGTCCACATTGAGAGACAGGCAGTGATTTTGTCCAATCAGCATCAAGTCATGCCATCTGAAGGTGC
>JAPTGZ010330614.1:0-13259 GCA_029814645.1 Fowleria isostigma | reverse complement strand
TATCAATTGATATAAGAATCAATATCCTAGGACAAAAGACAATTTTTGACTTGAACTCCCTACTTTTCTCCTGACTTTTCCCCATACTCCTGGACAATTATTCTTTAATAAATTGATTTCATTCAAGTTTTCTGTCTGCATTTGGGTCCTTTACTCCACCCATTACAATAACTGTATTTTGTTGTTGCTTTTTTTTTTTTTAGATTAATGGTACATAATGACTGTAACTGTATTTTGCTGTTACTTTTTTCTTTAATTAATGGTACATAAGGACTATAAGTGTATTACGTTGTTAATTTTTCTTCAATTAATGGTACATAATGACTATAACTGTATTTTGCTGTTACTTTTTCTTTAATTAATGGTACATAATGACTATAACTGTATTTTATTGTTACTTTTACTTTAATTAATGGTACATAATGATTACAACTGTATTTTGTTGTTCCTTTTTTTAATTAATGGTACATAACTTTTTTTGTTACTTTTTCTTCTTTAATTAATGGTACACAATAATTGTATCAGTACTTTGTTTTCACTTTTTCAATTAATCATACATGACCAACTGTACTTTGTCATTACTTTTTCTTCTTCTTTAATTAATCGTATATCATGACTTTATTTGGTGGCTGCAGACCCACCTGAGTTGCCGTAGTTTCATTCATCAAGGACGTCCTCTCAGTTCCATTTGTCTGTTTCTGCTTCTGCCTTCCACACACGGGGAGTCGACAAATATTAGTTTTCCAAATGAAGCGCAGTATCATGATTCAAACAGAACAGCAGGGATTGAAAATGAACCTCCAGGACTGTGTCTGTGGTGATGACATCCTCTGTAAGCGTCTCCAGCTCAGAGCCAGGATGTGGACCAAAGTTTAGAGCAAACTGCATTAGCATTTAAGACAGAAGAGTCAACTTTAAAGAAGAACGATGAGAGCAGAGGGTGGACGAAGGATTAGAACACCGACACCAGGAGGGGAAGGACGCTGCTTTGACTCCAACACCACTTCAAAGTTTTACAGTGTAGTACCCTGCAAATGTACTTATAACTTATATGTTTTGGTCTATTTCCAACGCTCTGGGACACATTTATACTAAAGTTTATGTAAAAGTCATAAGTCAGTCTGAACAACAATAGTCCACTAATAATAGTAATAATAATAATAATAATAATGATGATGATAAGAGTCCACTAGGACTGGGATTACATGGACACACATGGGAATTAATGGTGATAAAGCACTTGAGGATGATTGAACATATAGAAACGTGCATTTGTGAAGTTCCTCAAATGTGACACTAATAGGTTAACATTCACAGTAAATAATGACTAGTAATACCTGATGTATCTAGTACCAGTACACAAACACCATGGCTTTCATCTGTCATCCAAGTCCAAATATATACACATACATGACCTGATGTCAGAAGTACACACACATGTATCTGTGTAAAAGTACACATATCTGTGTGGAAGTACACACATGTATCTGTGTAGAAGTACACACGTATGTGAGCCTCCATGAGTTCAGGACTAATGGAGTCTGAACAGTGTGTTTTTCACTGTCGTTGTGGAAACGTTACTGTCAGACGGTGAACTGAGGATTCCACCGAGGCTCTGAAACTTTCACAGGTTTGATGAAATCACTCAAATGTCGAGGATTTGATGTAATCCATGAAATAGAGCTGTGGTTATTTACAAAAAATCCCTGAATGAGACTAGTTTGTAGGTTTGTCCTTCATTCTGTTATTGATTATCTGCATCAAAACACTGGAAGGACTCAGAGCGTCTGTGTGTGTTGGTACGATTCTGACCCACAGATATTTGTACTTGGACAGACCTACGCACTGGATGGTTGAAAACAGTTAAATTATAAAAACAGTTAAAGTTTTAAAAAATGTTGAAAACAGTTAAAAAAAAACAAAAAAAAAAAAAACTTAAATTGTTGAAACAGTTAGAGTTTAAGAAAATAATAAAAACAATTCAAAACACTTCAAAACAGTTAAAAAGTTAAAAAAAAAAACTTTTAAAACAGTTGAAAACCGTTAATAAATAGTTCAAAACCATTGAAAACAGTTAAAAAAGCAGTTCCAGTGCAGCCATCTCCTGTCCTCTCTTCTCTGTGTCATAACCTTAGTCCCGCCCACAGCACCATCTCACTGGTTACATGACACATGTCAATCACATTTTAATGTGACATGTCAGAGTCGTCTGCGTCATCCACATGTGACCCGCCGTTTTTAAAACCAGACAGTGAAGTGTACGGTAAATGTGTGGGTATGTTCATCCATGAGGACATCCCATAATAGACCACACCATGGTCGTCGAGGATGTTCACATGTTTGTGTCGCTGGTGATGATTGACAGATTCAGTAGACGACAAGTGAGTTTATCAGAAATTGAACAGACGACACAGAGGTTCACCACAGCATCACCATGATACGGTGGTCTTCAAATACCAAACATAAATAAATATAAAAAAAAAAGAAAACATTAACTCTAACCTTAACTCTCACCTTAACTTTAACCTTAACCTTAACTGAACAGACGACACAGAGGTTCACCACAGCATCACCATGATACGGTGGTCTGAAAATACCAAACACAAATATTAAAAAAAAACAAAAAACATTAACTCTAACCTTAACCCTAACCTTAACCTTAATCCTAACCCTAAACTTAACCTTAAACCTAACTTTAACCCTAACCCTAACCTTAACTTTAACCTTAAACCTAACCTTAACCCTAGCCTTAAGCTTAACCTTATTTGTAACCTTACCTAACCTTATGTAAAGGACAGTGTATGGATTCAAAAGCATCCTCAAGGCAGGGGAACCGTTCCAACAGTCTTTATTGACTTATTAACACACAAGTCAATCCAGCAAGGTAAATGATCAGAGTCTTTAAAGTTCTTGCCTTTGGAGTGACTTAAAGTGGATGATGTTAAGCTCACCCGGGTGGGGTAAGGAAACCCCGGCTGAAGTTGGACCCCGTGGGGGGAAAGGTCCAGAAGGGATGAGACGAATGGCAGGGTTGAGAGCAGGCAAGGAGGTTGAGGGCCGAGTAATCCAATCAGGTACGTGGGCGCAGAGACGAGGGGGTCGGAGACGGAAGGCTGTTCGGATTCCAGAGATGTAGACAAAGAGACGTGGACCAGGGACAAGGGTGGGTGAATATCCAGGTGGCAAACAGGTCAGAACACAGGTAAGTAGACAGGAGACAACACTAGATATTCATGTTACTGCAGAGGAACGATCTGGAAACGAGAAGCAGAGACAATGAACCTTTAGTTCAGAGTTAATGACAGAGAAATCTGGTGTGCATGACAGCTGTCAGAGATGAGGCTAATGAGTAGGTGTGACTAAGAGAGAGAGAGAGAGAGAGAGGAAAGAAACTAGGTAAAAGGTAAGAATAAGAGGGAAACAGAAAAAGAGGCACATGTAGTAGAGAGAGAGAGAGAAAGAAGGAGAGAGAACAGACTGGAGCTGGGAAACCTTAACCCTAACCTTTAACATAACCTTAACCCTGACCTTAACCCTAACTCTAACCTTAACCTCAACCCTAACCCTAATCTTAAACATAACCTTAACCCTAACTCTACCCTTAACCCCTAACCTTAACCTCTAACCCTAACCTTAATTTAAACCTAGCTTAACCTTATCCCTAACCTTAAACACAACCTTAACCCTAAACTTAACCCCTACCTTAAACCTAACCTTAACATTTACCCTAACCATAATCTTATCCCTAACTTAAACACCTAACCTTAACCTTATCTCTAACCTTAACTCTGACCTTAACCCTAACCTTAACCCTGACCTTAACCCTAACTCTAACCTTAACCCTAACCTTAAACCTAACCTAAAACCTAACCTAACCTTAAACATAACCTTAACCCTAAACTTAACGCTAACCTTAAACCTAACCTTAACCCTGACCTTAACCCTAACTCTAACCTTAATCCTAACCTTAAACATAACCTTAACCCTAACCTTAAACCTAACCTTAACCCTGACCTTAACCCTAACTCTAACCTTAACCCTAACCCTAACCTTAACCTTAACTCTAACCCTAAGTGGAGGTCACATGTTGTGAACAGAAGTGGAGGGGGTGGAGCTTCACTCACCAGTTTTCATGGCTCCGTCCTCTTGGTCTCTTGACCTTTGACCTGTTTTACCACTGGGTAAAGATACACCCAGTGATGTCATGGAGTTAAATGGAAAAGTCACAGATACTAAAATGAACCCATTTTGACAGACACAGCCTTTTAGTTCATATCCACCATATGTACGTTCTCATTTTATCACTAAACATAAAAAGGATTTGTTAAAACTCGTTTTTCTAGCTGTACTTTTACAAACTCTGTGTGTACTTCAACTACTCTGTGTGTACATATATCAACAACACCAGAAACATATATACACATATACAGGCATATATTATATATTCATAAGTCAATAACACCAGAAACACCACCGGAGTCTCTGGTGTTGTTGATGGTGTTGAACCCACGTGTCAATCTCCTTTACACAATGGTGTGTGTTTTTAATACAGTACCACCCAACGCTCTCCACTCTAAGTTAAAGTGGGGACAATTTCAGCCAATCAGCGGTCAGCATTCTGTTCCCATTGAATGTGAATGGGGTTTGGTATGATGTTCTTGTGTATAAACCATATGAGATATCATTACCACGTGTCACATATGTAATCTTTGGGGCGTTCCACACAGTTGTCGTATTTCAGAATAATTTTAGGATCAATGTTGTGTGAATGGTAGACACTTGAAAATGGACCCATTCATTTCAGATGGACACATTTGAACAGTTTTTCACAACTTTTAACTAAATCTGTTCATCAGAATGTGAATCCAGATAATATCACATCTTTATAGACCAGGATGAACATTTATGGAATCATATGTTTTGGTCTATTTCCAACGCTCTGGAACACATTTATACCAAAGTTTATTTACAAGTCATAAATCAGTCAGAACAACAATAGTCCACTAATGATGATACTACTACTACTACTACTTCTACTACTACTACCACTAATAATAATAATAATCCACTGGGAATGGGATTACTTAGACACACATGGGGATAAAGCTCATAAACAAACTAGACTGTCCTCAATTTCCTGAGGTAAAACCGTGTGTTTGAAGTAAATGTACTCATGTGTTTGTAGTAAATGTACCCGTGTGTTTGTAGTAAATGTACTCATGTGTTTCGAGTAAAGGTACCCATGTGTTTGAAGTAAATATACCTGTGTGTTTGTAGTAAATGTTCATGTGTGTTTGTAGTAAATGTTCGTGTGTGTTTGTAGTAAATGTACCCGTGTGTTTGTAGTAAATGTACCCGTGTGTTTGTACTAAATGCACCCGTGTGTTTGAAGTAAATGTACCTGTGTGTTGGTCTTTGTCAGATTGGTGAACTTGTGTTTCGGTGTAAAAGTAAAATGGTACTAAAGACAGACTGGTTATAAAAAACTATATTCATTTTTCCTAATGTTCTGTTGTTGTACATTGTATTATGACATAAATACACACATTCCTGCAGAGAGGACACAAACATCTGTGTTTTAAAGTTCAAATGAAGTCTGTAGGTGAAAGTATGAGGAAGGAGTAGCAGTTGGAAAATGTCCACTTTTTTGTTGTTTCCATTGAAAGTGAATGGGGTTGTTGATCACATCCGTGTGCAAAAACCGTGCAAAGTATCATTACGACATGTCTCTTTTGAACATCCTCACAACATGAATAATTTCTTCTGTGGTTTTCTAGAAACAAGGGGTGGCACAACTTCCCCCCTTGGACAAACCACTCCAGTCTCCCCTATAGTAAAGACGATGTCTTCAGTACTGGACCAGGCCAATTGACGTTGTCTGCATCAGTGTCTGTCTGTCCATGTGTCCATCCTCAGACACAGTCATGCTTGATGCTGTGATCGGTTGGTGTATTGTCGGCTGATAAAAGCCGACCTCGGCCTCCGTCAGATCATCCTTCTGTCGACTCACCGCGCTTCCACACTCAAACATGATGCCTTTATTATTTCTGGCAGAGGCAGAAATTGTGCACTAGTGTACCATTAAATGGAAAAGTGGGAGCGTTGGATGGAGTCCACTTGTGAAGGCTCGTCCCCTAAGGCGTGGCGCCCCCCCGAGGCCCCGCCGTCGTCCAATCTCCTGATGAAAGTATTGACCCGTCTCTGATCAGATAATGGGAACTGGACTTGGATCAAATCCCACAGAAACCACTCGGTTCCATAACAGTCGGTGTACATTTAACACACACCAGATCACAGACACACAGTCTATTGTCTAAAAGACCACCCCCCCACCCCCCATCAGAGTGTTTTAGCCCCTGCCTCGTGTTTCCCCTGGGGCGTTGGTTCTACAAACCCCTGCAGCAGAAAAGAACAGACTAAACCACAGTACAGCCTCATGTTGGCTAAAAGAAAGGACTGGCATGCAGGGGCGGGCCTAGAACATTTAGTGCCCTGGGCAGGCTTTACCAGCAGTGCCCCCTACTGACCAAAAGAAAGTACACAAAAAGCCATGATGTCCAAAGAACTGCATTATTATTGAAACAAAGATTATAAACACTGAAACAATACATGCAAATTCTTCCAAACAAAATAAAATAAACGGATTCTATAATAATAAAAAACAAAACAATAAATGAACTTTTTCCACTTTCTTTTTACAGTAAAGTTTAGTTTAGTTCATTAGTTTATTTTGAGCTTATGCACTCCATGTACAGTGTAATTACATACATAGTGCAACATATTCATTAAAAACACAACAGGAGCTGAGAAAAAAAAGTGCGCACTCAAGAATCTGAATATAAAATTAGAAAACTAATCATAAATAATACAATATAGTGTCCAAAATTATATAATACAAAATGTGATCCATATAATTTGTTAAATAATCTAAATATAACATACAAAATAAACCAAAAAAATTAGGTACAAATTCACCCCAAGTAACAATTTCTGCTTTCCGCAGTACTTTGGTGATCACATTTGTATTTTCAGTCAAAATTCTGGTCTTCTTTGCTGCATGTTTGGCATCCTCCACTGGGTGGCGCCCTAGACAACAGCCTATATTGTTATTGGAAGGACCGCCACTAGTGGTATGAGGGGCTGAAGTGGACATTTATTAATGAACAGACTATGATGATGAGAAGATAAGATCACATGGGGTTACATGGACACTGTGTGTCCATGTAAACCCAGTCCTAGTGGACTATTGTTCTTATTATTGTTGTTATATTATTAGTATTGTTATTATTATTATCATTATTATTCGTAGTAGTAGTATTAGTATTATTATTGTTATTGTTATTAGTGGACTATTGTTTTTCAGACTGACTTATGACTTGTACATAAACTTTGGTATAAATGTATCCCAGAGCATTGGAAATAGACCAAAACATATGATTCCATAAATGCTGATCCTGGCCTATAAAGATGGGATATTATCTGGATTCACATTCTGATGGACAGATTTAGTTAAAGTTGTAAAAAACTGTCCAAATGTGTCCATCTGAAATGAAAGGGTTCATTTTCATGTCTACTATTCACACACCATTGATTCTAAAATTATTCTGAAATATGAAAAATGTGTGGAATGACCCAAAGATTATATATATGACATGGGGTTATGATATCTCATACAGTTTATACACAAGAAAACCATACCAAACCCCATTCGCATCCAATTGGAACAAAATGCTGGCAGCCGATTGGCTGAAATTGTCCCCACTCTATCTTAGAGTGGAGAGGGTTGTTGTTTTTATTTACATTTTTTTAATTGATAAACCATATCCATTTTACAATAGAATATGAAGATTTACAAAACTTTAACAAAATCAGTCAAAGAAAATCAACCTGAAATGGGGGCGGGGCAGACACTGGTTTTCTAAATTTGAGAGAGTTGGGTTTAATGTTAGAATTTCTACAAACTCTTCATAACCCAACCTCAGAATATTTCTACTTTTACACTGAGACACAAGTCCACCAATCTGACAAATACAAACACACGGGTACATTTACTTCAAACACACGGGTACACACGGGTACATTTACTTAAAACACACAGGTACACTTACTTCAAACACACAGGTACAATTACTTCAAACACACGGGTACATTTGATTCAGAAAATTGATGAAGGAATAGTTTTATTTTGTTGTTAAAAACAAGTAAGAAACAAGGACTATCCACTAAAGTGTCCTCCAGACCCGTTGGTCTATGAAAGGTCAAAGGTCAGTGTGACCATTCCCTCTCTGACCCTTCAGTCTGTTAATTTCTCTTGTGTTCCATACACCCACACAACCCCAGGATTTACAGTTTATATATGACCTATGACGCAGTTCTTAGATCCGACCTTTCCTTCTGTCGGTACTGTAACTGAAACTACATGTTGTTGAGTTCAACACGTATGTTAGAACAACAAATGATCAACAGCTGAATCAACTATCATAACATTGAAGAGAAAGTTGGACAATGGGAGCATTTCAGTGAGTAGACTTTATGAACTTCAGCATCTCAGTTTAAATAATGGTTTTATTTAAGTTCAGTGAACTCACAGTTTAAAGGCAGTAGGTTTAACCAACAACAATCCAATACTAGCCAGAGCTCTATGAGTTGAATTGTAAAAGTAAGTGGACATGACTGAATGGGGCTGTGATGTTTTACAGTGCATATGTCTGTAACTGATCATGAACATGAATAAACTCATAACCAGTTAAACCCTGAAACCTCCGGAGTGTTTGAGTTCAACTGTGAACACAAACAGCTCCTGTTGAACTGAAGGACTCTGACTTTTATCAACACCTGCATCTGAAACTCAATATTAAAGCAGTGAATGAACTGTTTAATTTAGTCGACACACTTCATTAAACAGAGAAAAGATCAACAAAAACAACAGCCTGAGTGGAACCTGAACAGCTCAAGTAGAAGCAGATTTCTGTTCATCACATGACATCTACTGATATCTGGTCAGAAACAGAAACAAATCATCACATTTGTGATTTAATGTAGAAACCCAAATTACGCAATTCTGTTTTGTTTTTTGTTTTTTTTACTTTAAGTAAATATCAGTAAAGTTTTGTACAGATGTCCAAAGTCCAAAGTGACTCTATGGTTAAAGTCGGACATGTCCCTGACGAGTGTCTCTGGATGATGCATGTAGACCAGGGGCGGAGTCAGACAGGTAGATCACATGGAATTAAAAACATACAAAATCAACATAAGGGTTCAAATATATCACAGACAGCACTCACACGAAGATTCCACCTCCTGTCCTCCACTGAACTGTCCACGTGTTTGGTCCTAGGTCCAGTAGTCTTCCCCACACACCTGATCACTGGTTCTGTTTCTGAGGACGGTCTCGATTGTTTTGGGATGTGATGTTTCCTCCTGTGGGCGGGGATTGGCTGTCCTATCTCTTGTATTGGATGGGTCTGTCAAAGGACGATGAGAGTCGTACATGCGTACAACCATTTATCTATGTCAGCCATCTTTTACAACTCTCTACAGCGCCCTCACCAGGATAATAGACTCACTACAGTGCCACAATACCCCTCCTCTGCTCAGTTCCCCCCAGATTTAGATGTCTTCAGTTCCCAAGCTAATGTTAGCATCATGATGCTAGTGGCTGCAGACTGAACCTCAGACCACCGGTTTGCTCTTCAGCTGTGTGACTAACGTTAGCATCATGATGCTAGTGGCTGCAAATGGAATCTCAGAATCAAGTTCAGCTGGGCTGGTTCACCGAACCCCAACGTTCGGTTCAACCAGCTCCGGTTGGCGTCGCAGCATTTGAAAGTAACTAAAAGTGCATCTTGGGAATTATTTCCCACCAAGTCTACTGGAGTCACAAACAGGTCATCGGTTTCACCTACAGACCTGAACAAAATCCAGGTATTCCATGCATTCTTGGTTTATGCCAACTTTGAACTGGAACAGAACTTGGACCATGACTGATAACGTTTCACCAGAACATGAGAAGAGACAAGAATACGTATTTAGAAACAGCCTCTGTTCTTTTACTTAGTTTGACTCACGCTACTGTGATTTGTCTTTGCGAGGCGCTGTAGTGAGTTGCAAAAGATGTCCGACCAAGATAAATGCTTCTACGCATGCGTGACTCATATTGTTTATAACCAGAGTCTGTCATCAGGGTTCTATACATTTAAATGTCTAAATTCCAGACTTTTTCAAGACCCTAATTTCCAGATGTCTTGGTAAAAAAATTCAAATAACTGGTGACATTTGAGTAAATAGATGTGAATCATTTAAATAAATTATGTAATTAATAGTTTGTAATATTTATGTGTGAATAAGTTTGTTAATTTTTTGGTAATTTTATTTATTCTATTGACAGCAATGTTTGTTTAATTATTTTTTAGATATTTTCTAGTTCATTTTTGTCAGTTTTTGCTGATTTTTGTCCATTTTGTCTGATATTGTGTTCATTTTGTAGACATTCCTGTATTGTTTTGTTTTTTGTCAATTTGTTGTATATTTTGACAAATTTTTGTAAATTTTGTGCTAATTGTAGGCCATTTTGTTCATCATGTTGACTATCGTATTATTTTCCATTTATTTTTCATCATTTCGTTTATTCATTTGGTCAATATTTGTTCAGTTTTGGTCATTTTTTTGTTAATTTTTGTCCATCTGTTCATCATATTGCATTATGTAAATAAATGATGGAATTAATAGTTAGTTTTCATTATTCTGAATATATCTGCCATGATGTCACCAAATAATTTCCAATAGATTTTATCTAGGTGATGTAGCTCATACAAATAAAGACTAAACCAGATAAATTCAGTGTTTTTTCTTTTTTTTAATTTTAAGTTGTGATTTCACACAAAGTCTGCATTTATCTTTCTTTATCCATTCAGATCTTTATCCAACCAGTCTGTAGATTTGGATTTATGAGACAGTCGTCAGAGAATTTACATCTACACATTATGAATTTTTTTTTTTTAAATATTCATAATTTTATGTTTTAGAAAATACAACAGTGGTAACAGTCTTAGAAACATGAATATTTTTCTATACATTTGTTTCTATTTTCCAGACTTTTCCAGACTTTACATACTTGTGTAGGAACCCTGTGTTATGGTTAGGGATGGTTACTGAATTTGGCTCTGTTATTAGTGCCAGCTTGTAAAAAAATCAATGAAGTTGATCAGTTTGAACATTAATTACATAGTCTTTGTAGTGTATTCAATTGAATATAGGTTAAAAAAAGAATTGAAATCACTGGATTGTGTTTTTACTTACATTTTACACAATGTCCCAACTTCACTGGAACTGAGGGTCTAGATGTAATCTACTGGAAATTAATTGGTGAAATAATGTCATACACATTCGCAGTAATGAAATCAAACTATTAATTAATTCCATCAATTCTTTACATGATTCACATTTGTTTACTCAACTGTTACAAATTATTATTTATTTTGTTTACCAAGATATCTGGAAATTAGGGTCTGGAAAAAATCTGGAATTTACACATTTTAATGTTTAGGTGATATTTGAGTGTTTTTTTCTGTAAGTTCTGGGTGAATCTGGGTTGTTTTGGGGTAAGTTGTGGGTGATATTTGGGGTCATTTTTGGATTGTATTTGGGTGGTTTTTGGGTGACATTTGGTGTTTTTTGGGTAATTTTGGGGTATTTTTGGAGTAAGTTTTGGGAGGTTTGGGGGTAATTTTTGAGTGATATTTGGGGGTTTTGGGGTAATTTTTTAGTGATATTTGGACAATTTTTGGGTGATATTTGGGTGGTTTTTGGATGATATTGGGGTGGTTTTTGGGTGATATTGGGGTGGTTTTTGGATGATATTTAGGTGGTTTGTGGGTGATAATTGTGTAGTTTCTGAGTAATTTCTGGATGGTTTTGGGGTTCTTTCTGGGTGATATTTGAATGGTTTTTGAATTATATTTAGGTTCTGGGTGATGTTTGGGTGGTTTTAGAGTCATTTCTGGATGGTTTTTGGGTGATATTTGGGAGTATTTTTTTCTCTGTGATTCACAGAGGTGTGATATACTAAATGAACACTAATCAAATATTTGGGGAGCGTCTGCGGCATCTGTTGCCAAGTCTTGGGTGTTGTCAGTTTGTGGAGGGCACATTGACGACAGCGCCGGGTGCCAGATCCGTCGTTATCGGTACTTCTGTGTTTCCTGGATTCAAGTGTGGCGTCTCTCACACAGAAATAACACCTTTCATCAGGTTTCCTCTCTTCTTGTGCGTCTCGGTGTGTTTGTCCTTCCTCATTAAAGTCAGACATTTAACCCAGTTATGGATCAGCGCCATCTGCGCCCCAACACAAACAGACCTGACGAAGCCGCCGCCACACAAAGAAAAAGGTCGAAAAGAGAGGCAGCGAACGGCGGCAGAACAAAGCCGACAGACAGACAGACACATAAAAGGAGGCTGAGGACTGGAAGTGCATTCTCCCTCCAGCGTCTGTCGGCTTCAGACTGGAAGGACACATCACCGTCCAGATGTCGGAATCAGGGAAATGTGTGCGAGGGCGACTTCGTCAAACATTAATGACATTATAGAGCGGCGGTGTCAAACTCACTCTGGTTCAGGTTCCACACACAGACTCATGTGATGGAAAGGGGGGCGGGGCCAGTGCAATAATAACAGAAGAACCAGAAATGATGACGATGACATTCAAGAATGATTATTGTCACAATGTGAACATGGTCGGATGAAAGTTACATCAAGTGTCTTGTTGCTCTATTGGTTTTGTCTGGTCAAGATGTCCATGCTTTTATATTGAATTTATTAAGACTGAATTTGAAACACATTGTATTTTATAATAGTGGATTTAAAAAACCTTAAAAACAAAAAAAAATCTGATTATGAAATTCTGTGTGGGGGAAAAAAAAGGAAATTCAACTATTCAAAAAATAAAATTCAACCATAAAAAAAAATCTAATTACAAAATAAGATTTTTATTTTATTTATTTTTTAATGTGTGATGGCACAGATTTACTTCCATATTTAGTACAAGAAATTAAACCAGGTTGATATTCACTGGAAATCTTAAGAAAAAGTTAGATTTTTTGGTTTTTATAACAATATTTTTCTTATCCACACATTTCTTGGGAAGCTTTTTTTTCCTTTTCAGATGAAAAATAAGACAAATGGTCCAGAAATAAGGCTTTTTTCACTTACTTAAGAATCATATTTTCCAGTGCAGATGTAAATACTTGTATAATACTTTTTTT